>PNEQ01108289.1:42867-54515 GCA_003012365.1 Medauroidea extradentata
TTTTTTTTTTTTTTTTTAACAAATGGGAGTCATATTGTAAAATCGTAAAAACTACATACTCTAATTTTGTTGAGACAAAATAGAGCATGATTTTAAATGATTAGTTGAATGACATAGTTTTTTTTTCATTTGACAAATTAGCTATGATCATTATGCAGTGTGTTTTAAAAAATAACAATACATGGAAATCCAATTTGCGATAATGTTACAGAGATTTTTAACGATATCGGCTATCATCTAGTTTTGAAATAATAACTGTTGAAAGCCGAGAAACTTGAGTCCATGCCCTTAAAAGTGGCATCATTTCGTTTGTAGAAATGTTTCATTTCCGTACCAATAGAATATGTTATAGTAAATACTATCAAAATTTTTTTGGATGCATTACACGTTGCTTTAACGTGTAAATGTTTCTAAGGGTTTCCTTTTTTATGTTACGCTGAGAGAGTGTTTCTAAGGGTTTTCATGTTTCCATTATCTATTTCTAAGGTTGTAATTTAAAATATTTATTTGTTTCGCGTTATTCGTTTATATATAACGTTCGTAAAGCAAGATATGGTAATAAGATACGTGTCATATATTCAAAATAAATGTATATACACTTTTTAATACATTAGAAATTAAATTAAATGCAGATTGATGATTGATACTTGCTATGAATATCAAGTATGCATGATCTTACGTTCTTATTTTCCTGTCTTAACGTTAAACACATATTTAAGTTATAATATCACTCTTTAGAATATAATTATCAGATGTATTTATGCTAAAATCTATCATAGAAAACTATTTCACATAAAATAATAAAATCGTCTTCGAGAGAGTTTCCCTTCAATCTAAGAAATCTTACCGTACAAAGTAGCCTAAGCGGAATATATTTAATATTTTAAAACAATATTAGTCCTTTGTAACAATTATAATAAATTCCGAAAAAATATATTTAGTCATGAAAAAAAGGCACGTTGTTTTAACATTAATATTACCACAAGCCTATTTCAACCTAAAAGCAACAAACATTAATAGTTTACAGCACTGTTAACATAAATATAAATTTTGAGCAAAAATTGTTTTCCCCCCTAAATATTTTATGTTTTGACCTTGAAAAGGATTTTAGATTATTAGTCGCGAGTTGAAGTTTTAAATTGATAAAAAGCGGTATAATTGCAAGTATTAATTCCTCCTCTGTACACCTGCCTATGTTATCATCAACCAAAGAAAACCGCCTGCAGGGAGACTTACGCATGTCACGACGGGGATATTAAATTGCATTACATGCGTTCTATTTCCTTTACTCTGTCATCAGCACTGCCGTGTACATTTTACTGCCTCCTCCCAAACTCTTCAGCACTGGTTCTCGGTCTAGTTTTTTCCATGCTGTAAATAGCAGGAAATCTCCTCGACACATGCGTGAGTGCATCTTTAATTAAACTGCAAGGTAGGGTAACTACGGGAAGGCTGCTAAGGCTTTCAGGATTTTCATCGTTAATACTTCAGCGGAACAAAAATTAATATTCAGAGGTGCGGGAAAAACTACCGTGAAAGTTTTATTACAGTACCTATTAAGTGGAGTAACGAAATAATGAAGGATATAAGAAAATTTAATGGTGCTTCCTTGAAATATGCGTTTTTATTCTTTAAAATATATTCGAGAAAATAACACGTCTTTACGGAACATTTAATAGCCTTCGATTACCCTTATATTAGCAATAAATAGGACAAGTATTTAGAGGTTTAACGAATATAAAAATAAGACTCTTAGTGTTTAAACAAACCATTACTGTGATAATACCAAATGAAGTAAAGAAATGAAATATATTTATAGCATAATTAGCAACTGAAGTGGTAAATAAATCGAAAAAAAACGGCCTTGGAGTTCACAACGAACTCACCACGTGCGTAAATTCTAGGTCAGCCTTATGACGTAATAATAAAAACTTTCCAGAAAAAAAAAACTAAAAAATGCAGTCTTTTTTGTTTGTGAGTTTCACATTTGTTATGGGTTATTTACAACACAGTGTGTATTCGTGTGAGATCGTCTTTCAATTGACTGTGACAATCAGAACTGCGACACCACAATATGTAACTTACAGGTAGAACCTCAATAAATTAAAAGTTAAAAACAATTACAAAAAGTAAGAAATGCATCGAATATTTCTAGAACAAACCCGTTAGAAGTATTAACTAACGAATTTTTACCAAATAAAAAACTACTAGAGTTCGTATATTTAAGTACTGTACAGTGATATGAAAAAAATTCTTGTAATGGTCTTACAAATCAGTATTTAGGTAACATATAAAAACATTCTACATTAGAATAACATTTTAAAGAAGTAATGAGTTACTTTAAAAATATTTAACGTAAAAACAGAATTACAAAGCATACATATTTGTAGCTACTGGTACGGCAGAGATCTAACTGGCACATTTTAACGTAAGAATGGAATAACAAATTAGCTTAAGCATGTGTACCATGAACTTATGTAAATCTGTATACGCAATAATGGAGCAATTATAACGATATTTCACATGTCCAGAAAGAACTACAACTTGCAAGATGTACAGCGATCTAAACACATTCTTGTGAAGCTGTTACTATTCTAAATTTTAAACCACTGTAGTAATTACAATTTCAACTAATATGCAATAAACTTAAAATATTCTTGCACAGCTGCTGTTTGTGTTAACATTTAACCTACGAAAGAAATATACATTACTGTAACCATTAGTTCAATGAACTCCCAACATTCTTGCCAGTACCCAAGTTCGCCACCATTTACGTTCACCGATGGAAACAACAACTCCAAATTTTTTATGTTAAGGAAATGTCAGTGGTGACGTATATAAAGTTAAAAAAAATAAAAATAAAAATAAAAATTAACTAAATATAACTTGTAAGTTATATGATTCTCTTCGTTTTGGCTGTAGTGCAGGCAGCACACTTAAGGGCCCCACCTACCTGCGCGTTAGATGCTCAGAAGTGTCGGAGCTATAAGGGAAACCTAGAAGCGCGCATCAAAAACCAAGCGCCGAACTCCCTTCGATTCATTTTCCTATGCGACTTTAAGTGTTGATCTTATAACTTTATTGGTTAAAAGTCTGTGGCGAAGTTCAGTACACGTTTCCTTCTGAGTTTCACATTCATTCACACCTGGGTAGTACATGTTGAAGTACGGAAGTCTGAAAATGCTGTTTTTAGCCATGTTGGAGGGCTTAGAATCTGTGTTTTTAATTAGCTTCATCTCTTAACAGTGACATTTCGTCGTTGTCCAAAGTGTTTTCTTTCGTGAATTTGCACAATGGACAAATGTGGAATACCTTCGTAAAAATACCCGTCCTTTCCGTCCTTTATGAACACACTACAAAACATTTGAAAAGCGAAGTAGGTGGTGTCCTTAAAAGTATATGGCAGATAAATGAACGCTAAAACACCATTTTAAAACGACACGTTTCTGAAAGTCAATATGGAAAAAAATGCGAATCCGCAACCACAGATATGTTTACTATCCAAATATATAAGTAAACACTAACCCGGAATGATGCATTCGTCAAGCGTAATTTGTTGCGCCACATTTCAAATTTACGATATTTTAGCGTAAGAGATTGTTCGTCAGAAATACGTTCAGAAAGTTAGCAAAAATATGGTCTAAGAATGCTTATTTTTACCTTCGCAAAATTTCTCTGAGATACTTATAATTTAAACTGACTATTTTAGCGCTAATTTAAATGCTTAAGTGATCTTAAGTGGATGGGTTTCTACATCTGCTAGTTTTATTGGATATTGTTTTTTTCTTTATAATCCTCAAAGGGAGTTTATTTCAAAATAGTTACGCATACGTTTCGAAAATTGGTTTTTCCTGCATGGTCTAATTTCAGAAAGCAAAATTTACACAATTTTGGCAAATTATCTACACAAAGAACTTTGTTTAAATTCTATTCTTATACAAAACCTTAATTTTTTGTTTTGAAAATACTTGGCTACATAGTAAAAACAATTTTCTGGACATAAGGTAATAGGCCGAGAAATGCAAAATTTAAGGAATTTTAAAGCCATAATGTTTGAATAAATGTGGTAAAATAAAAAAATTAACACAGGATGCTATTTTCGATGGACATTTGTCTGAGTCAGCAACAAGTTACAAGATTCTTAGAAAAAATAACTGTTTGACTGGTATCTTCTCCAAGTTGGCATCTTCCTCCGAGTTGCCTAATACATACCGATATTTAGAGATATTTGCTCCGTTTGTAGCTTTCAAAAAATATTAGAAAGAGCACAAACATAGGAATCAGTGGCTATAAAAGCATTGTTTGGTGTAGTGTGACGCAAGGGCGGGTCAATCTGTTTGCCCTAGGGGGCGGGGGAGGACATTATTAAAAAAAAGTAGATATACTGACACCCCAAGTCAAACCAAGGACTCCCGGAAAAATTTGAATTTTAAGGTGAAATTTGTGCTATTTAAGGTGTTTCCGAAATTAAATATTGAATATAAAACTTTAAGAAAGTGATAGAATAAATTACGTTTTATATTGAAAAACTTTGTACTGATAAAAAAATAGCAGTGTTACACGCAATACAACATCGTGTAACCATGATTGCGTTGCTAAAAGGTGCAGGGAAATTTGTCAAATTCTGTGACCTGCATGTTGGAATCAACTATCCTATACATACTCAAACCCGGACCATTAGTCAACTAGCTGCTGCTCAGCGGAACAGCAGACAATGATTATACTGGGACCCCTTTTTTTCGCGAAAAAAATTTTGCCCCAGTTAGTTTCATTGACTCACGTACACATCTGCAAGTTCTGCTCCATGGTTATTGGCCGCGTTTCTACGTCTATAATTTGACTGAGCCAATTACAATAAAGTTCCTGCAACACCACACGTCTGTGATTTGCCGGCAGAATCCCAAGGCTCGTGCGAGTTACAATACCCAATCACTGACCACGAAGCAGAACTACAGATGCGCACGTAAGGTACCGAAACAAAGTGGGGCAAACTTCTTTCCGCGAAAAACAGGGCTCCCTATGAAAATATAGACGGTATTTGAGCCTTCCAAACACAATAGATTCTAGCACGCTGGTCATCGAAATCACTAAATTTTCCTGTCCCTAGTTATTACTAGAGACATGCAAAATACGCGTTTTTTCTGGCAGCTGACTAGACTCCAAGTGACTATATGCTCTTTCGACGTCTCCCGCTGGCCGATATTGTCGTGACTTGCCGCGGAGAATGCTGACACGGCAGAGAGGCCAATCTCTGTAAAGACGTAACACACGTAAACGACAACACATAAAAGTCTGTGGCCAATTGAATCACAGATTATGCTCTGTTATGTATAGGAAAGTTATGTTTAGTCTGCTACCAATTAATAAAGCGAATTTTTGATGTCTCTAGTTATTAATATTATGCCATATTTTATAAGGCAGAAGGAGTGAGTGAGAGGTTTAAGTCAGCGCTTAACATCGAGTACTTCAGCGCTGGTGAAGGTTGACATGAGGTGAGTATGATGCAGCGCCGGAATGAAAGGGCGGGGGAAACGGAAGATCCCCGAGAAAACCCGCCGACCAACGGCATCGTCCGGCACGATTCACACCTGATAATATCCGGGGACCATCCCCGTCATAAATCTAACCCGAATCGCCTTGGTGTAAGGCAGAAGAAAAAGTGTGAGGTGATACTTATAAAATATTTTTATTTGGAATTAACTTTTTGGACAGTCTCGGGAGTAGTCATGGTCCCTATGTCTCCCTTTCTTCGGATCCATAAACTGGTGTGACGACACTTCTCTCTGAGAAGGATGCTTGTACAAGAGAGAAGCAGTACTAGGACCGTGGCCACAATAGCTTCACCTCGTTGTACTCCAGGTGAGTAATTGCCCGTGTGTTTCTGCTCTCGGGTCCAGCCTCCCTTATGCCTGGACCCTCCACGGTGCTACCAACACTCGCACAGCCGGCACATTACTCAGACATGGCGGAGCACGGCCGTATTGTCCGCGCGCAGATGGCTACGGTCTCCAAGTTGGTGTTCCCGCCTCGCCCCGGGGAATTTACGGTCCTGTAACACAGGCGCGCAGTGAATAAGTTAGCGGAGAGGTTATGTATGAGCCCGACGAGAGTTGTAGCAAGTTCTGAAAACAACGTGCCTCGCGGTACATCTCATATCCCCATTGAACAAAATTTCCCAAGATCGCTGGAACGTAAATAATTAGTTTACTGCTGCCCATTGCTTCGTAATATAAACATAGAGGAAACACACTTTATTTGTAAAAGAGGCTAGTGAATTTTACACAATTTCTAAGAAAAACAACTTGTATTTTTGTTTAGTTTGGGAGGAGGAGGCGGTGGTGGTGCGGGATATCGTGGTATATTAAGTGAAGAGATTGTGGTCTCCTGTTAGCATCGGAGTCTTTGGCATTGGTGAGAGATGACATGAGGTGAGTGTGGTGCAGTGATGAAACTTTCTTCGGAAGGGGCGGGGGGGGGGGGAAATTCCACAATACCGAAGTCGGGGAACCGTCTAGTTGAGAATCAATCAAACCCGTATCGCATTGGTGGAAGGTGGAAGACCTTTACGCTGCGCGCCATTAGGCCTCTTATGATGGAACAGTCGGGGAAAGAAATGGCTCGACTAAATATGCGGACTGCTCTGAAACAACAGCTCACGAGACATATTTTTAATTGGTTTCATTGATTTTCATTTACGTTTCCAGCTCCCTTCACGGACAGTCCAACTGTGATAATCACAGCGTCCATAAGATGGAATAGCATTTTTACCATGCTGAAAAATACTGAACAAAATTGAGTACACGTGCGTCAAATTGTAATGTAACTATAAGTAGTCCCACTGAGTACATACTGGCGGTAAATTAATATCTGAACAATGTTATAGTCAAACTTTGAAAACAAATCACTTCCTAGTACCGTATGTTATATGGACATTGAAAACGGATGCATAAAACAAATTATAACATATACATAACGTATATTACCGGTAAGTACAGGTCCGCAGTAAATAAAACAATAATTTTCTGAATAGATCGCAGGCTTTCGCGGCCGTTGTCTGCATTTTCTGAATATTTATGTTCGTTTGTACGCTTCATAATGCATCCGTATAGTTTTTGATTAAAAATACATGTTTTCTATAGTCGTGCATAAAGTTTATATTCTCGCAACTGATTCCTTGTAAATTTTACAATACGTAATACTATCACTGAAAAATAACCCTTGCCAAAAAAGGAAAAATATTTTTTGTGAAATAACAATATACTTTGTACAGGTGACAGACGGTCAAATTTGTTTCTGTTGAACACCATACACATTCCTTCCATTCGTACCGATAGCAATAAAAAATTTAGACATTATTTTCAAATTCTTTCCACTTAATTTAATAAATGCCTGTGCAAATGTAATAAAGGTAAAATAATTCAGTAAACTGGTAAATTCTTGGGCCATGCAGCCGTACGCATTTTAGTACATAATACAAAAAAAGTTATTATAATTATATAAACTATTTAAAATATGAAAATGATTGCAATTTAATATTTTGACGTGAGGAGAGTAACACTTGTACAGACATGCAAAATTCACGTTATCATTTAGTAACAAACTAAACGTCACTTTCCTATACATAAGAGAGTATAATCTGCGATTCAGTTGGCCACGAACTTTTGTGTTGTCATTTACATGTGTTACGACTTTACAGAGATTGGCCTCTCTACCGTGTAAGCATTCTCCGCGGCAAGTCACGACAATATCGGCCAGCGGGCGACGTCGAACGAGCCTATAGTCACTTGGAGTCTATTCAGCCGTCAGAAAATAACGCGAATTTTGCATGTCTCTAAACATTTGTAATAAAGCTGAGCAGTGGTTATGCATGTTGCCTACATGCAATCATTGGAAGATAAAAATATAATATATTTTTAAGGAGATAATATGTGTAATATGGTATAATACATATAGAGTTATAGATTTATTGGAGTTATTATTGAATATGCAAGACTGACATTGTAACATAACCTTGCTCTCTCCACTTTTACTCTCTGTAATATCTCCAAATAAAAACTAACTTGGGCAGATATAGCTTACCAATTATTTTACTAGTGTATGAGCCCTGGGTTATACGACTTGGTAAAATAAAATTAATTGAAACAATTATGATAAACTGAGAGAAAACAAGTGGTGTGAAAAGAAACAAATTTACTACATATAACATTAAAATAATATTAGTAGGGCTCATAAAGGAACATAAATTGGATCATCAATAAGATTCCGTAACGCATTATTGTAAAAAAAAAACAATCTGTGACGTTGCAATTATGAGAGACTATAACAATGGAAACAATATTTGAGTACTAATTAAATATTTGCTTTCCTAGACTCTTAATAGATTGTGAAATTGTATTAGAATAAAATTGAAAATTAAATGTCGGATGTTAGTTCAGTGTGATGAGTCAAAGAAAAATATAAATTTAATTATTTCCTCCACAATATTAGCTAAAATGGTAGGGTAACGTTTCTTTCAAACTTCTTTATTTGTGGCAAAATAGTTTAGAGTAATTCTTCTGTTCGTTTTTAAAAAAATACTGCAAAAATTGATAGGATTCAGCTTGAGACATCTTATCCAGAGTATTCGTGGGATTAAAAAAATGTTGCACTACTTAAAAAAAATATCCTCAAAATTTAAATTTAAGTAGAGCTGTCCACATTTTCTGAAACTATTTCATGGTTTGGAATTTTTTTCTTGTCGTTGCGGGAGGGCTGGGACAGCTTACCGTTGAAGTCTCCACCGTGAAGAAAGAAATTTAGAAAACTCTCCTGAGTTTCGAAATTATAAAAGGATGTTGGTATCAAAGGAAACGAGGTAAAATTCTTCTCCCAGTTGGCCTGTAAGAGATAATGCCAGGCTAGGATTCGCCCAACATATTTCCTGGAAAACGGAAACGAGAGGGCCTGGATATCTTCTACTCTTCAGTCGTAGAAAAAATTTCCCCTCTGCTTTCCAACATGAACAAATGCAACTCCAGGTCTCGTAGATTATCTTCAAAAGGAATTATAAGGTAAAAAAAACCGTCTCGAGGCATAGTCTTACTCGAGAAAGTCTTCGTAGCCGGACCTCTGCGTAGACTTTCCTTCCATGTTTCTTCCCTTCGACGTTCTATATTTAAAAAATTTTCTTTCTTGTTTATTTCCAAAGTTAAGGCAAAAATTCTGCTTCGAAAAACGCAGTGAAAATGGAAGTTATTCTTTCTGCTTGCAAAAATCGATTAATGTGTGGTCTGCAAATGACCTGATTTTTAAATTAAATTACGTTTTTCCTAGTAAGAGCTTTTACAAAATTTTATGATTATTAAAACATTTCCTAAAATATACCAATACATTTAACAAACATAAAATTTTAAATTAACACTAGTCACAGATAAATATTACTGCCATAGCACAATTACATTACCTGAATGTCAAAGACATTTTAAATTCTAAGCAATATCTGTGCATAGACATTATGTGTATGTTACAACATAAGGTAAATTAAATAAATATTTTATATTAGAACGAATTTTTTAAGCAACAGAAATATATTAAAAATTTGTTACCTTAATAGTAAAACATCGTAACTCAATTTCGCATCTATTCAGAAAAAAGGAGAGATTTTTTTTTTTATTTTCCCTCACACTGAGAAAAATACATAATTTTTACAACATTATTATAAATGAAATTTTTAAATCTATTTTTAAAAATATTTCTTTGTGAATACCTTATTATCGTGGTTTAAAAGGGCTCGAACGTCCAATAGTCATAACATGGAGTTACGAGTTTTTACTATAAAGATAACGATGTATCGACTGATTATCATACTCAGTTGTAGCTTAATTTGACTGCGCGAAACAAAATGCTTTTATTTAGCGGGTTAGAAAAGATAGTCAGAAACGTGTGTTTTGAACACAGAGGCTGAAAGTTAAGTGAATTGGTTACGGAAGGAAATTTTTTTTTTTAACACAAAATAAAACTGTGCTGTTTTACACATGTCATGGCATAATTTTTCACACTGTTCTACAGTGTGAGTTATTTCATTTCGGTGAGTTAGCTTTTTTTTATTCCTCGGATAGAGATGTTTTACGCAAATTTAGACACTGCCGTTACACAAATATTATGAAAGCTAAAAACTTTTATTTCAGTACAAAATAGTCACACTGTGTGTATACAGAACAAACAATATCTCGCAATGCATACAGTGAATATACTTCATTGAACTCAAGTGTTGACGTTTGATGCCACATTATTATTACAATAATGTGTTATTTTTCTTCGCAAAAATGTTTTCATAAATACTAATATCACCGTGTAAAAGGTCAATAAAGGTGAAAATATTGTTTATTCTAACTTAAACAAAGTTATGTGGTGATTGTTATGTATGCTATATACTATATTATTAATACGCGTAGGATATATTGTTGTACGGAAATGACTGTACGTACCGTAAACTAAGTTACTTTGCAACCCCCGGGTAGTTTTGCACCGCGCGATTAATTTCATTTGTTATGACAATTTTAATATTCCATTTATTCTGAAGTATTGCATACTAATTAAGAGTTGAACGATCAAGCATTCATCAATTTAAGACGCTGGGAACTTTTACTTAAAACGTAAATGTGTGGTGCATAGTTAACTTGAAATTGTACAATGTAACCCCATCTTACGGCAGCCGGCTTCCGTAGCGTAATCCACTAGGCGCCGGTCAACAGTGAGAAAGGTACTGGATTTGAATCCCGGCTTGGGCATGTCTGCTCTGCTGTCCTTTCACCTCACGTTATCCTCACAAGCTCCTAATAACTCGTTGTAATGGGCCGTAAAAACCACTCACCCAAATTACGTAGATAATAGTACTATGTTCTTTCGCCCAATGGAGGATTTGTACTGTTACAAGCTTGCAGGCTAGGTACGTTTTGGGATGGAGGTCTTTTATAAAATAAAGAAAATAAAGCTAATCTAGTTTATTTACAACTGTATATACAAAAGAAATCTATGTCTATAAAGATTTATCACAATAAATGGCAAACAGAAGAAACAACTACTACTTACATAAAGGATAAAAAAATACATCTACACAAGTTCTCTGTCTATAGAAAGGTTACTAGTCACTCACAATGGTGGACCCAAAGAAATAATACCGCAGAATTTTTCTCGCCTAGAATCACCTTCTGCCTCCTACTTGCTGCGGTCCCACTCGCTGGACGCCCTTGAACAGTCGTCGCAATCCAATACTCGTCACTATCACTTCAGATCACACTAGGCACCTGCCAGCAAAAACTCTCTCTCCTGCTGCAGCTCCCCCTTATATACCGCACCCTCCTTCTTCTAAAATTATCTCGGCGGGTCTCTGTTCTCCAACCTCCTGGAAAGATGTCGCTTCAATGTCAAGCACCACCCAGAGAGATAAAGAGGGAACAGGATCATTCCTGATCACGATATTTTCTCTCGGTTACCCGATACTGGGCGCAGGTGGTTATCATGGAGTAATACAATCCATGCGGCACCCGAGGAGGCCTTTTAGCGCTGCCGCCACTGTATTGTATTTCGCCGCCCTGCCCGACAGCCACGGCGCCGAGGAGTGAGTGGGAAGGGGGTGTCCTAGCTCCGCCACCACAGTATCGTACTAC
>PNEQ01108290.1:0-54440 GCA_003012365.1 Medauroidea extradentata
TACTATAAGGTTTTGAACCGAGATCTTGGTGACACCACATGACTAAATATATATTCTGGAAGGTACGCTATGAGTTTCAAACAACATGACTGCATTTTAACGCCGAGAAAACATAAATAAACGACACCAAACACTCGAGACCATGTTGGACACACATTTGTGACGTCATGCTCCCTCTACTACATATTACCTCTATGATTCGTTCCTTTACGCCATTATTATGTCCTCAAAAATACAGGATGTCCAAACCGAAATACCCTAATTTCAACCTGTTCGCAATGACATAAAAATACAGGTATGGGAATTGTGTTAGCTTACATAGGACGTGTGAGGTCTCAAGTTTCTTTTAAAAAATCACAACCCTTTCACGTGAGCTCCTTTGGTGACACGGATGATATTACGCCGGTAATCAAGTTCCGTCCAGGTGCACGCCAACATGTCTGGAGTGATGGCAGCAATGAACTCTACAATTCGTGCACGGAGATCACGAAGGTCCCGTACTGCAGTACGTAGCCCCACAAAAAAAATCCAGGGACGTTTTGTCAGGGGAACGTGGAGGCCACTGAATGGGGCCGTCTCGTCCAACCCAACACCAGGGAACGTGGCGTCAAGAGCATATCAGACCTGCAACAAACAAATTATTTCTATTTTTAAACGGCCACACAAATGAGGGATTTCGGTTTGGTCTTCCTGTATTACCAACAAATTCAAAATACGAATGTAATGTAATTGTTCCCGGTGTGGCGTTATAACTTCTATTTAAGGTTCCCATGACTGATATACAGTTTCAGGAAATCTTAAGTAAAGTCCGACGACTTCTTGAGAACGCTCTGCACCGGAAAATTCGTAAGTATATAATTGTAGCAAACACTGTCCAACTCTAACACGTTGCGTTACGGCAATGATCTTTCTTTTTTTTTTTTTTTTTTTTTTTTTTTTTAACAATTACAAATAACTTAAATAGTTTTTAACCAAATGTTTTGAAAAATTTTGAGACTGTGTATAGTCATAGATACACAATTTTGCCAGAGCGTATTTTAAAATAATGTACCGTTTGCTAGCAAAAAAAATTAATTTGCTTCATTATGGCTTGTTTTGACAACAAAATATGTGCTATTTCAGGGGCAAAAATCTAAAAATCTGTTTGGTGTATTGCAACAGAAAAAGTCATATACAAACGATGATATATAAGTGTTAAAACTTACAGAATGAATTTTTGATATACATATTAATTTGCGTTAAAAACATATTTTCGAAACCCCTGCTAAACTAAAGAGCGAGGCCTTAATGGCAATGTCCCAAAAATAAAAATATTTTTTGGGTTGCATATTTTTCGAACAAAGTAGTGATGTAACTATTTTCGATACTTACCCAAAGTATTTAAACGATACGAACGAAATAATTTTTAATGAAAGTAAATATATTAAACTACAGAATGACACCTTTGTTACTTCACGTAAAAATGATATTTAAAAAGACAGGTACTAAGCGCATAAATGTAGGTGTGTTCAAGAAGTTTTTCCGTGAATGTCGCCTTTGCTTAGAAGGAAAGCTGGGTTCTTGTCTCTTCGGTAGAGCATATCACATACAAATTCGTGTCCTCGTGGCTTGTCCTCTGGCTCCAAATCCCGAATACTCTGCAAATAGGTGGTTCGGAGTAAAGTGAGTACTCATTAAAGTCCTGCTAAAGTTCTATTTTCAGCCAATTCGTATCATTCCGCGTGTAACGGCTAACGACGGGAAATGGCTAACCTCTCTGGACACGTCACTTGATGTTTACGCGTGTGAGATGAGTTGTGCGGTCGGTACGAACCTATACAGTTTGATAAAAAAATATTAATTACCCATATAGAATACAATTATGTCGATTTCGGGTGCTCTTGTTTCAGTTTGGTTGTATTTAAATAGGAAAATCCATGGAACAATGTTGCGTAATTTCGCTGCCAAGTTATTCGCCCAACGGCAATGAGATTTAATTAGCATTTCAAAGTTATGAGCACTGTTTACGCCTTCCTCTAATTAGTGCAAACAAATTAAAAAAAATTAGTACGTATATGAAACATTTAATAATTATTTCCTGGACAGTGAGAGGTAAATGGTGAAATGCGAGATTTTTTATATGATGTACTAAACTGTGCACAAAAAATGCGTACTGTCAGACTGCTGAAATTAAAACTCACATGCTATGTATTAATTCCGCGTTTCAATGCAATTTTTTTTTTTGTTTTATTTTGTTATTTTATTTTTCTGCCTTGGCATCACCTATGTCCATGTGACCATCATAAATAACGACGTCAATACAATTTAGTAACAACAAAGTCTCTACGCCCTTAATTACTTAATTTCGTCAGCGAAACTCAATTAAGCTCACGGACAGAAGCCGATAACTTTTACCCCACCCTTCCATCAACTCCGCCAACACCCTTCCCGCCAGACACGACCCTTTTCCACAGAAATCTAATTGCGTTTTTGTTTTTATTTCGAAAGGGACAATGCAAGCGGGGCAAATCCATTATTGATGCGGCCGGGTAGAAGCTGACTGATTCCATTTGTTAAATTAATACACTCAACAAGTCAGGGGATCTAATATAATGCCCCCGAGAAAGGTCCATTCATCTTGGGAACACCGTGGGAGTGAAGGAAGGATAAGCGAAAAAAAAAATTACTAACGGGAGGAAAGAAATGAAGACGGGATAAAAGTAAAAGATAAATAATAACAGTAAAAAAACTGTCCCTGTGGAGAGGTAAAAAATAAAGGGAAGGATGTTTCAGGTCGCACAGGAGCCGTGGTAGGTCAGCGGGGGTCCTCTTTTTGAGATGCGCCACAGTAGCCCCCCCTGTCAGGAATGGAATGAGGTTTGGGAAATGGTGAGGGGCATGGGGAGGAAGGGCTTTGTGGTAGTCATTTGTTGTCGGCAAGGGCTCAAGAGCTGAGCGCCGCCACCTGCTGAGAACACTCCGCAGTCGCGCTGTTCATTTGTCGCTTCGGCTTTCTTCCTCTCTGCCGAACTCCCCACCCCCTCCCTTCATTTCTCATCAACAGGCACAACCTGCCGTCTCGGCTCGGTGCTATGCTTCCGAATAGCCTATATTAAATAGTAAATAATAATGTTGGAATTTTGGCAGTGCTGAAATAATAAAAAAACAATTTTATATATATATATATATATATATATATATATATATATATATATATATATATATATATATATGTATATATATATATACATCACAGTAAAAAATAATTGTACATTTACAAGGAAATTCTTGTAACGTAATATCAGAACATTATCAGTCAAATAATAAAAGTAAGATGTCAGAAATCTTTTTAAAGTGGTTACAAATATCGTATACAATACTTTGGGAACTAGTAAAATAATGCTGATGAGCAGATTTTTCGAATTGAAACAAAATAAACCTAGGAGACCTTTCACATTTTACAAAACATTTCGTACTTTCACAAAAAATTTTTTTGGAAACTAGTTTCCAAAAAAATTTTTCGTAACACTACAAGCTATTATTGTAAAATGAAACAGATATTAGCTGTACATATACAAAATTTGTTTGTAGATTTACATAAATGTTTGTAAATATACAAAGAAATTTGTAAATTTACAAGATTTTTGTAAATTTTACAAAATATTTTCGTAGTGTTACAAACAACTTTTTTGGAAACTGGTTTCCAAAAAACCTTTTTGTAAAAGTACAAAATTTTTTTTACTGTGTATATATATATAAGAGTACACTGACTGACATATCAAACGGCAGCCCAAACCACTGAACCTAGAACCATGAAATGTTTGTGGGGTTCCCTTCAGGTCATAAGTGAGCACTAAGAAATAATTTTTCGAAATTCCACCTATAAGGGGGTGAAAAGGGGTGAAATGTATTTCCGGATAAAAGTCGATAGAGCTCGAACCCAAAGGCCTATCGTCGTGAATTTTACTTTATTAAGACACACATAAAAATGAATATCAGCCAATTTAAGGGTTTTTCTAAATTCTACATTTAAGAAGGTGAAACTACCTTAAATGTGATTCCTATTAATTATTGATATCTATCGAGTCCTTCGAGATAGAGGGCTGGTTTACACTTTCAAATTTTGCTTACATAAATACCCAAAAATCAGTTTTAGGATTTTTTTTGAAATCCTACCACCAAGCAGTAAAAATGGGCGAAATATGTTCTTTATGAATCACACACAATTGACTAATGTCGTGATTTTTACTTCAATTGGTTACAAGTACAAATGACTGACAGGACTCCAAGCCGTCTTGAAATTTAATAATTAAGGTGGTGAAAATACAAGAAATATGTTTTCGATTATTGTTCCGTATCTATAGAACCAATCGAGATATCAAAGTGCTCATTGCTTTTGATTGATGCTGTTGTAAATATCCCGAATACCATTGACATATATTGTGTGTATTCGGCCCTAAAGAGGTAAAAAAAATAAGGATTAAATGTGTTTTCGGTTCACAGTGGATGTATATCGATCCCGTTGATTTTTATATAGCGACATGGTTTTTGTTTAAGATTGATACTTCCTCAAATACGTGAATAGTAATTTCAAAAATTTTCGGAATTCCCCACCTAAGGAGGTGAAAAGGGGTGAAAGTGATGAAATGATAATGATATATCTTGAACCCAACGGGCTATTGTGTTTTTCACGTCCAAGAGACACCAGATATGTAGTCTAAAATGTGATACAAGTGTATTTCGAAATTCAGTCTCCTAGGAGGTGAAAAGACATGGAAAGTGTTTTATATATATCTTCGACATATTTTGAACCCATCGAGGCATTCAGTTTATTTTTTGCTTTAGGGTGATAATTACGTAAATCGCCTTAAAAAGGTTTTAAGATTTTTCAAAATTCTATCTCTCAGTTCTGTACAGCATGATACGTGATTTTTAATGAATGATTGATTTTGCTACGACTTAAAGGGCTATCGTCACGATTTTCACTTCACTTTTATATTTGTACAAGAATGTAAGATATAAAATTAAGATTCCCCGAATTTCGACACCTAAAAGGGCGAAAAGGCATAAAATTTGTTTTCTGTCAGTCGATGATACTTACCATAACCAATAGAGATATTGAGGTGCTGTTCGCGTCAGAATGATGCTTACGTAAGTACCTAAAAAAAGTATTGCAAATTTTTTATTTCATAAGATAACTTAATTATTGAGAAGAAAACGTAGTTTGTAAACTTTCAAGGCAGACGGTCTGAAAAGCAAGTACGATAAGCGAGAAATAAATTATACAGGAGTTTCACTTTGCGGTTCTACTGCGAGGCGTGTTGTTGTACAACCTCTATCAGCTCAGGAAATTAATATTTTATTTTTTTAATTAGTTTTAGTGAATAACTTCGACGTCATGTGGCGTAGTTGCTTGTATCACAGGATAAATCAGTCTTAATACCACGTAAACTACGTATTTCATTCGATTACCCTCTTACAATAAAGAGTCTGTAATTACCTCACAACGTCAATATTGATGTGATCATTAAAAAAGCCCAGACGAAGTCATTGTTAGCGACAGGGGCAAACTTAAGACTGCTTTTCCCGTGGTCAGCTATAACTACTTATTCTGCTGCAGAGTTAACTCAACTAGCAGATTTGTCATCCTAACACTTGATGACTGAAGTACCTATCTGGTGTACAAAGATGTTCCTCAATTAAAGTAAATATTATCTGGTATGAGTAATACATGTGTCAACGCCGCAGGCGCACTACTAGTAATATATAAGCTTCATACATTTTAAATAAATATTTTAATTCCATTATTACTTTCCCAGAAAATATTTACAGGGTGCAAAGATAAATATTTATAGAGAAAAACTTATTTACATGTAGCTGGATGACGCTTCGAAAACGCATACTAATTTTTTTTTTTTCATATGCAATGCTACATTACCTCACCAAACATTATAATCAGATCAAACCAACATGACTGCCGAAGTTACTACGCTGAAAAACCGAACAAGTAAGCTACTTCGAGTACTTGTTAAGGGTAGTGTAGCTGTGTAGGTACTACTGAAAATTCGTACAATACTACTACATACTTGGTGACGTCAGAAGTACGGATAGGTATATAGCCTACTTGATGAGAATTCGGAGACGGCCTTCGTCCAATAGTCTACAGGTCCTCGTAGGTCAGAAAGCTAAGATCGTTTAAGAGTCAGGGGACTTGGCATGTGAGACGTGCTGTAGCCTGGTACGGGAAGTATTTTTTCTTGTGTATCTATTAAAATTTTTTCTAATGTGTTTATCTGTGAACCGAAGACACACTTCAAACGGCGTCCCCATTATTTTAAAAATGCCGTCCACTAATCAAAACATTTCCAAGCTCCTCAAAAGTGCTAAAAATTACTTTTTCACGTTGTAGTAGCTGAGATAATATCAACCGTGATCGGGAAACTAAATCGTAGAAACCAACATTGGACTTTACCACATACTTTCCACAGTTAAAATAACAGGATCATCACTTGAAGTACCATTGAAAACGGTTTCTATGGAAACACTGCGCGCTAGTTTAGTCCTCCGCGCCTAGAAACGGTGAGGGTTGTAGGACATGATATATTCGACTTATAGCTATTCCCGTGCTGTCCCCGTCGTTCCGTGCCTCGAACGTAAAAAAAAAAAAAAGCTAGCTTCCACTAACTCTTGCAACTCAAATCTCTTTTTTTTTTTAAATAGTTAAAACCTGAATTTCTGTACACGTACGGAGTCGAGTATGCTTAATACCTAACATATCCCGAGCGAGATGGCGCAACGGTAACACGTTGACCTCATTCGGGAGGACCTGGGTTCGATCTCCTGCTCCGGCCATCCTGGCTTCGGTTTACAATGTTTTCCCGAAATCGCTCCAGGCGGACGCTGGAGTGGTTGCTTAAGGGCGCGGCTATCGAATAAAAGAATAAAAATTACTTGAATTTAAACAAATGCTGAAACTAAAAATAAAAATTTTAAAAATTCAATATTTTTTTAAAAATACAAATAACTTTTATTCTTTAATTTTATGAGCATGCTATTGTAGCCTGTAATGTCTTTATACACTGTGATTTTTTTCAGTCTGGTATATCAGTTGGTTTTAGTATGGTCGTTAAAACGGAAACATGCAAAATATGACTTTAACAAGCCATTACGCAAAAACTATGAGAGATAAAAAATTTCAAAAGAGCCAAATTTAGTCACATGTTGTGTCTAAAATAAGAAAAAAAAATATGTAGAACAAATAAAAATTAAAAAATAATGATGATGAAAATTGCGGTAGACAGCGCCCTTAAATAAAGGCCACGGCCGACTCCTCTCCCAGCTACTGTCATTGTATGAAGTAGTGTGTAACATCGTCTGTAATGACCTCGATGTCGGCGAGACGTAAACACCTACTTACCTTACCTTAGCAACATACCAAAAGTTCACCGCTCAAAACACAGTGCGTCGCATAGAAAACTAGCAGGAAAGTTGCAAGAGACACGTTAGTGCGAAGATCCACAAAACTGCTGCATTCGAGAAGGCAATTTTATACCGTACAAGTCATGCAATAGTTAAAAATAACATAGAAACATATTCTGTAATTAAATGCCTTTAAATGATGCGTTGAATATACACCGTAAAATTTTAAGATAAAGAAATCAATTTTTATCACAGTTACGCAAATTAGGTAACTATTTTCAGGAAAATCAAACGTCTACGTAAAAAATATCTATGCTGTAAAAACTCTTTCTAAAATATTTAGGAAGTAATTAACCTAACCGCAGTATGGGACAGTTACCATACTTCCGCCTTCTAAATATGCAAACTTTTACACTTGTTACAGTACAAGTCTAGTAACTTTAGTAGATATTTGACGGTTTTATAAAAAAAAAATGAGTGCTACCATGGATGTCTGGGAAACAATTCTACCATACCTACTTTCTTAGAGCTCCTATATATGTACGTGTGGCAAATTTATGGACTCTTTTTTAGAGTGTAGAATATATTTTGTTGTACAGTATTGCCATATTTGTGAATAGGGCCACCATAATTTGTAGAATCATTAAAGCAGTCCGAGCGTCTCAGTGTACCTGGTTCGGCGCGACGGACAGGGCATGCTACTACAAGTATTTGTGGGACAATATATGCATAAAAAATTAAAAGTTATAATGGAATAACATATTGAAATAATTTATCAGAACTAATGCACGGTAACCAACAAATATTTGTTTTTATCTGGTATCCAAAGAGTTACATGTAATAACAAATATTAAATAATGAAGACTGCAATAGACGAGGTCGGCGAAGTCAGAATAAAACCTGTATTCAGTTTCGTGTTCTTACGTTGGAGAATTCCTGTCAACTTCGGGAGTCTTGGGTGAAAAGTAGGTTCTTGGCATTGAGAGGCACAGTCTACAGCAATCTTCATCGCCATGTTTTTATTATTCATTTGTACCAGATTTTTTTTTCTTATTTTAAACACAAAATGTGACTTAATTTTGCTCCTATACATTTTTTTTTGTTACCTCGCATAGTTTTTGCATAAGTGCCTGTTTAAGTAAAAATTTGCATGTTACCGTTTTAAGGACGACACAATAATCAACTCATGTACGAAACTGAATAAAAATTCACAGTGAATAAAAATGTTGTTGGCTACAAGTTTACCTATTTTGAACCATAAAATAAAATATTTCATTAGTTTTAAAAGTCATTGAATTTTTTTAAAATTATTTTAAATTCCAGCATTTTTATTTAAATTAAAAATAATATTCTTTGTTTTCATGTACGAAAAATTGTAGCCTGTGACAGTTTGGAATGTCAGTTGATTTTAGTTTCGTCCTTAAATCGATAACGTGCAAATTGTGACTAACGAAACATTACGCGAAAACTACGAGAGAAAAAAAATTGTATAAACAAATTTAGTCACATTTTGTTTACATAATAAGAACAAACATATCTGATACAAATAAAAAATAAAAACATGGTAGTGATAATTGTTGTAAACCGTGCCTTTAACGTTGAGTAATACGTCGCTACGAATGCTTCCTCTGCCGTGGTCCTTCTGCTGAAATGTCTCTTGCCCAGTCAAAAAACGGCGAAACGAGCCTAAAGGCTGATTCACAACTGCACTTAACGTACGTATGGACACACGTAGGTATTAGTTTATCGGGATTGAATTCACAACATACAATCTATACGTGCACTAAAGTTATTTTGTTATAACAAAATGTCGACAATAAATTATAGATCACTAGCTGTCACGGCACTCGTTGAAATGCCCATATTCAATTTTTGACCGTTCTGTTCTTGTAAACTCCCCCCTCCACCTCCTTATAAAAATATAAAAACCTTTCCGAACGAAACCTTCGCGGTCGCCCGCACAACTCACAAAATATTTATTTGCACTTAATTATTTGGGTACCCCGTTCTGCTCCTGTACCTCGTTTTGCCCTTTCTGCCCTTCCCCGCCCCAATTTTTACTGGCAGAAACCTTCACGCTCGCATGCACAACTCACCAAAGTTGTTATCTTTCACTAACTTTTTAGATGCCTTGTACTGACCTTCTTTCCCGTTTTGCCCCTCCCCGCGCTCAAAATTATTTTTGTAAGAAACCTTCGCGGGTCCACGCACAACTCCAAGAAGTTTCGTCACAATCGGGTGGATGGTATAGGAACGCATAGAAAAAGAAGAAACAAAAATATGTATATATTAGATTATTTAATTTGGAACAAAACAAATAAAATGCAATTAAGGGCGAAGGTTAGAAAATTTTCTTTATTTTTCAGTTCTCGAGCTGCAGCAATTATTCAAATTGTATTATCGAAATTTCGACAATACATGGAATACATTCTTAAAAAGCTGCTTAGCATAAATATTCATCACAGATAAATTCTATGCCTCAACACCGCCACGTTTACCAAAAATACTTTAAAACAGAATTTATTGCAGGAATTCGATAAATAAAATTAAGCATCTAGCTCTCTCCCGTGACTCTTGATGCTTGTTAAGAGGTGCAAAGTATATGGATCGGTAAGAGTGCCGCGCCCAGCAAAATAAAATACAGTATTATTTCCTTGTGCAAGCCACTCAACTGGCGTTCAGTTATTTACTACCTATTATTAGAGACATTCAAAATTCGCGTTATTATTTGGTAGCAGACTTAACTTCACTTTCCTATACATAACAGAGCATAATCTGCGAATCAATTGGCCACGAACTTTTATGTGTTGTCATTTACGAGTGTTACGTCTTTACAGAGATTGGCCTCTCTACCGTGTAAGCATTCTCCGCGGTAAGTCACGACAATATCGGCCAGCAAGAGACGTCGAACGAGCATATAGTCACTTGAAGTCTAGTCAGTTGTCAGAAAATAACGCGAATTTTGCTTGTCTCTACCTATTATCAAACTTAACCAACAGCCATTTAAGAGTGTGTAGTAGATAAATAAACGCTGAAAACAGAAATTGATTTCTACGCATTTTGTGAAGCCAACATGGATAAAAGACTCAATGAGAATCCTAGATAATGGTATTTGCCAACTTTGTGAGGGAATATTTATCAAGAATTACTAATTCGTTACGCGTGATCTCTTGCGCCGCAGTTAAATGCACGAGGTTCCGGCGTCAGAGATTGTGCCTCAGAAGTTAGTAACACTGGAAAAAAATTTTGTTTAAAACGTTGGCTAAAATAATTGTCTAGGATTGCTATTGTTTTAATTTTCGCAAATTGGCTTCGAGAATCCTACAATTATAGATTAATGCTTTTAGCGTTGAATTATGTACCACGCCCTCTTAAGCGGCTACCAGTTGTGGAAAGTGTGCATTAAACTCCAGCACGCGATTTCCGAATTTGGTTAGTATTTTTCCAGATACGGTAATTTTGAAAAATAATATTTTATTGAAATAAAAAGTAATGCACTACGTCTCAGAACGAAACAAAGAGTAGGCCTATAAAACATTTTCTTCTAAGAAAATACTTCGAAAAAAGTGGGGCGCATTCTAAAGACCTACATAATTAAGAAGAGTAGATAGTATCTGTTGAGAAAACTCGCACAATATTTTTGTATCATTTTCAGTGCAATAAAAGTGTTCGTAACTTACGAGAACTATTCATAGAACATCAATTACAGTATGCATTTCATGATCCCATGTAATTTTTTAAAAATCTTTCAAGTATTTTCATAGGGGAAATTGTGTTATAATTTTTACTCGGTTCTAAAAAGTGGTTTATTAATTTTGTTTATTTAAACATACATTTTCCTTTTTTTTTTTTTTTTTTTTTTTTGTTTGTGAAGTGGGTGAAATTATGTAGGCCTAATATATTTTAAACAAGAAAAATTTGTGTCGGACAGACAAACAAACTGACATGAGAGCAAGTAAATATTGCATTGTGATCCAGTTCTGAGCTATATTTGAAGTTGCAAGTCTTATTGGGAAGTTTATTTAAATAGCATACAAAATTTATACATTAACAGACAAGACCACGAGTAACTATTTAAGCCATGTTGATGTCTTTAAAATCATGTTTTTTATTAACGTATTGAATTTTTCAACACACAGCGACACAGTGTGAGTCATGTGATATTTTACAAATGTAAAGCAAGTTAATTTTTTCTTTAAAAAAATAACAAATTCGCTGCAACACGCTTTCAGAGCAGTTAGGTAGGCCAGTAATGCTTACGGATTTTATTATTGTTATTATTGTAATTATTATTGTTGGATGGCACTTTAAACATAATAAATAAATTATTATTATATCAACCAGAGTGATATTTTAATTAACAGATTTATAAATAATGTAGAAGTCCTTGTGCCTGATAAGACACTGTCAATAGGTACTACCTCATGCTGAACAACCGGTAATCACCAATGAGATTCGTGTCACAACAGGACGCAAGGCCTATCGTGTGTACTGCCGGAATCGCATAGGCGCGGCTGAAGTGGCACGACGGGTGCGATGTTGAATAAGTGTTTTATTGCGAACATTAGTTTCATTGCTGCCCACGATTTTTAGCGAAAAGAATTCTGCAACAATTTGTTCCAATGCCTTATGTGCACATTGCTTCATGGTCAGTGATTGGCTGTTTGTAACTCTCAGCGTCTAGGGTTCTACCGGCAAATCACAGATGTGTGGTGTCGCAGTAACCTTGTTCCTGTTGGAACAGTCAAATGAGCCACGTCTGTGCAATAATACATTCTGCCAATAACCATGAAGCACATCTTCATATAAGCACACAAGGCATTGAAACAAACTGTTGCAGAATTCTTTCGAGAAAAATCGTGGGCTCTACACACACACATACATATACATGTATATGCATATGTGTGTGTGTATATATATATGTGTGTGTGTGTATGTATATATATATATGTGTGTGTGTGTGTGTAACATGAAAATAGTTCAGTGCTACTACATACTAACCTCTAGTACTCTAGTACGAAAACCACAGATGTTAAGAGTATTTCTTCACATTTTTCCGTTTATTTGGAAGACATTTTGAATACCCACTGTCATTCCGAAATGCGGAAAGAAACGGTCAATCACACATTTGCTGAAAAAGGTTATGATTTGCATGTTAATTTACAATAATCTCAATTTTAAAACAAATAAACGCAATTTACTAACAACTCACCAGTTTCACCAACATTTGGTCGCAAAATTAAATTCCGACTCGAATAAATTCGATATAATTTTTATCCGGGATTTGCATCACGTCCGTCATTTTTGGCGAGCTGACGTCACAGAAACCTCGGTGCTGATTGCCAGACACCTTCTGTTTTTAGAGTCGCAGTAGTCGTGTCGCATCTGTCGTGTCTATGTGATTCCACGTAACTTCATGGTCGATTCACAAGAGCCCGAGAACCCGGAAGCCAAGTTACCAGCAACCAGCAAAAGGAATACTTTCTTTCCACACACACACACACACACACACACACACACACACACACATTCAAGGTCGACCACCTGCTAGAAACACTCGGTCGTCTCCTTTTTGTGATTGTTTTTGAAACGACCTCGCTTTTGTGCCGTCGTGGGCTGACAAACGAACACATCTCATGAAAGGCGCCAATGTCTGTAGGGCCAGAGAAAGGGAAAGCCAAGAGTATCAAAATAATGGTTTCGTCAAAGTAAGAAAATAAAAATAAACAATCTTCTTTCATCTAGAAACACCACAAATGTTGAACACTTCACAAATTCATCAAATGAATGCGTTGGTCAGCTTGCCTTGAACTACAAAGATTTTCTTTGTAAAATCATTAGTTTATAAAGTTACAAAGGTAAACTTTGTAATACTACAAAGGAATTCTTTGCACCTACGTACCGACAGTTCCTACACTGTATTTTTTAGGCTCTTCTTTGTAGTTGTACAACTTTTGTAAATGTAGAAAAATTTTCCTTGCATAGATATTAGTTTATAATGTGAAAAAGATTTTATTTGCAAAAGAAAATTTCGAAAAAAAAAAAAAAATGTAATTGGCGAGTGTGTGTGTGTGTGTTGGTGTGTGGGGGAGTGTATGTATGTGTGTACAGGAACATTTCATGGTATCATTAGCTGCTGCTCGAGTGAGAACTGGTTTTATCCCAAAACCAGGTGACACATTGTTGAATCCCTGCATTTTTTAAATTCGTCCTGTTATCGTCAATGAGATCAGAAAAAAGCATGATCCGATTTCGATATAAAGAAGATGAGCATACGTTTAGTGACTATCTTACACTGAAGTGTATTCTCGAAACTTCCCCGTCTTTGCGAAGAGTCGTAGAGTAGCTAAAACACAGAAGTGACAGTACTTAACATGAGGCAAACTTTAAACCACACGAGTCAGCATTATGACGACACTGACCAGCATTATGACGTCACTGACCAGCATTATGACGTCACTGACCAGCATTATAACAGGAAGTCGTTCGCCAATTAGCATCTACAGACAATCATGTCTGACCAATAAAAATTCAGACAGAACGTCCTTGTGTCTGATCAGTAGAGCCACGATTTTGTCGCGAAAATATTTTTGCAACATTTTGTTTCAGTGTCTCGTGTGAACTTCGGCAGCTCTGCTTCACGGCTATTGACAGCGCGTCTTTGCTCAGACACGTCCCTCTCTTGACTGCACCAATAACAATGAGGCTATTGTGACGCAATACGTCTGTGATTTGCCAGTAGAACCTCAAGACGTGTGACAGTTAAACCGTCCAATCACTGACCATGAAACAGAGTTGCGGATGTGAACATAAGGCATGGAAACCAAATGGTGCAAAAGTCTTTTCGCCATAAAATCGTGGCTCTACTGATCAGTAGAGGCACGAATATTTCGCGTATTGATTCTAGGTCAGGTTGAATGCCAATAATTGATATAGGGAAGCAAATGCCGCTAGGCAACTAATTATATCTTAAAATTAAATAGAAACATGTACTCACAGAGTATCATGGAGGTTGACAGCTACACACTCGAAAAGGACGACACATTTCGCGTGGAAGCGCGAATCGCTACGTTTCGCCACGCATGACTTCGTCGGGCGATGAGAAGACGCTGTACTGCAATACGGCGGACGGTAATTGGTTAACCTAGCGGCCAGGAAGTGAACTAGAGAGGTAGGCGGCAGATTCGAAAATGAATTGTGGTTATCGGAGGTTGGCCAGGTGGCTGTCTGTCATAGTTCTTGCGTAAAGGCTCGTAAATGTCGAAATTTGCATGTTACGTTTGCAATACTAAAACATACATAACAAACAGAAAATAATCACAGTAAATAACGATGTTGCAGGCAATAAGTTCTCCTAAACAAAAATAATTGTTTTTTGTATTTTATAAGAAAATACAAAAACATTTTTTTTGTATTTTTTAAGAAAATTTATATTTTAAATTTTTATTTAGAATTTCAGCATTTTTACTTGAATACAATATTTTTTGTATATGAGAACTTGTAACCTACAACACCGTTCTTCACTGCATTTTTTTCTTTCTCCAGTATGGTTCGTCAGTTGGTTTGATTGTCGTACATAAAACCGTAACATACAAATTTTGACATGCACGATCCATTACGCAAAAACTATGACCGGCAAAAACTCATAAGAGCAAAATTTTGTACAATTTATGTCTAATATAAGAAAAATTGTATAGTACAAATATAAAAAATAAGACGATGAAAATTGCTGTAGACCGTGTGCATTTGACAACAGAAAGTAATCCCGGTACGGAACGCTACTTCTTGTGGGTCTATTTTTTGTAATGCCATTTCGTATGAGACAAAAATTCAGACACATATTAAGTGTATAAGTTTTTTATTCATGCCACCGATGCAGCGGCGGATTTAAGGGGGGGGGGCGGAAGGGGCGACCGACCCCCCTTTTTTTAAGAACCTGTTGTGTGTTTTTCTCGGGGATCTTCCGTTTCCCCCGCCCATTCATTCTGATGCTACTACATACTCACATCATGTCTCACCTCTCACCAGCGCTTAAGATCTCGATGCTAAGCTCTGACCAAAATATATTCATATTCATTCTAATTGGCTCGTACTAACTTACGAAATTACTAAACCACCAGGTGGAATACTGACTGAGAAAACCTCTGTATAGCAAGTACAATAGACATGTGTGTCTACTTTCACTCGCGTGGGAACTAAACGAGACTAATCTCGCATTGGCCTGTTCAAACCAACCTTACTTAACGCCTACAACGTCTCATCAGAACGCATCGCCTACGACGATCTCAAGTGACGTACATACGCTTCCCTCCATATGGGGAGGTGCGAAGAGATCCGCAGGAAAAATCATTGACCTGTTAGGCTATCCTTAGCGCCATTAACTTTTGGCAAAAAATAATTCCCCCCAGTTGATTTCAGTAGCTAACGTTCACATCTGCAGTTCTGCTTCATGGTCAGTAAGTGGATATTTTTACTCTCACAAGTCTTGGTATTCTACCGGTAAATCATAGACGTGTGGTGTTGCAGGGACATTATTCTAATTGGCTCAGTAAAATAAGATACGGCTCTTTCAATAGACACTTTACCAATAACCATGAAGCAGAACTGCAGATGTGCACATAAGGCATTGGAATAAAGTGGTGCAAAAACATTTTTGCGAAAACTTCCTGTCCTTGAAAATAATTCCAAGATCAATTGTTTGTCACGATGCTACAGTTATTTGAATTCTAGTTTGTGCCCAAAAATAAAACACGAATTTTTCACGTCACTAGCAACAACTTGAGGTAATGTTTTGTAACGCTACTATAATAGTCTGTCGTAGTTTAAACTGAAATACTAGACGTTTTCTTTGCGCTGCATGCAGTTGATAACGTTTCAGACGTTCAACATTATTATTAAGACTACAAAAACCTCAACAATTCAACTACTGCATTTTCAGTATGTCTAGAATTCTTAGTTCGTCAACTTCTGTGAAACCTGTGCCCATTCCAAATTTTTTCTTACACTAAAAAAATTGGCGAATTTTATTGATAGCTCACGGTAAAAAATCACTAGGAAAGTACAAAATTCGCGCTTCTTTCTAACAACAAACTAGATTGCAAGCTGTTACAGGTTTGCCGACGTCTCATTGGCCGGCAATGACGTGGCCTGCCTCAGAGGTCACTTCTAGTCAGTTGTTAGGCCAAATGCAGAGTAACTAATATCCTGTAAACTGTTTACACGCGTAATTGTCAACACATACATTCTTGAGGCCAATGAACTCACAGACTGTACTCGGCTATATACAGATCTTTAAAGTACATATTACCACCAAATAATAACTCGAATTGTGCATGCTTTTAATAATTACCTTTTAAGGACATGCAGGTTTCTGTAGTCCACGGTCGTAGAAGAAGCTTGACCCCCTTGTTGTTTGGCTGCAGTTCACCAAGTTACCGAGAATGTTCTGCATCTTTGGGGCATCAGTTAGGGCGGTCGGGCTCAAACTCCGCCTACTTTTTTCTAGTATTTCATTATAAAGTAAATAAGGATTGCTGGAGCCGTGCTACTTAGGACAGTGAGGAAAGGAAGTATTTCATAAATTGATTTGGTTGCCTGCTTTGTTTTCTGTCAACCAAACTTTTTTTTTTTTTTTTTGGCTCAGAGTAATGCCAACATCATAATGTTCCCTGAACCTACATATTAGATTTGTTTGAAAAATTGTTTTCTCTGTATTGTAAATAGCTTTTATTAATAAAAGTAGTTATATAAATTTTTTAGTTCTGGAGTAACTAGCAGCACTGAATATATATTCAAAACGAATCGTACATCAACAAATCTAGCTGAGGCGAAACTACAATCACGCTTAGACCTAGTCATTATCAGTGTTTATCTGCAAACAAATGCGGTAAATATGTTTATGGGATTTGCTGCCACATTGCGGAAATAGTTTGGGATATCCTCTGTAAAGAATAATGCCTCCTGCCTATTCAGCCTTATCCCCTGAAACCTCTTGTTGCAAGCTGGTGCATCGGCACGACAAATGCGTCAATCTGGACGGTGATTATGTGGGAAAATAGTGTAAAGATGTACGATTCTTTTGACATTAAAATAATTTCTAATTCATTCCCGTTTTTTTATTACAGCCGATCGGAGGTTGAAAAATAATAACCCTCGTAGTTAGAGGCACGATTATTTCGTGTATTGATACTGCAGGTTGAACGTCAATAACGTATACTTCACTCCTGCTGTGATTAGACGAGAGCGGTTTTATCACACATTTGACAACTGCAAGTCAGTTATAAATAATGAAACAAGTCGTGGGAGATTTCACGTGCTACACGTTTGTACTGATAGAAACCAATAGATATTCGACTTCAGCCGGTACACATATATAACTGAGAAGTCTAGACTGTTGCCAGATGAATACGCGAAATACTTGTGCCTCTATTTATTGGTAGAGACCTGACAAATTCGCGTTTTCTGTTAGGCGCAAGCTAGAATCCCAGCAACCATAGTAGTTGACTTACTCGACACTTACTGGAAGTAGCTGAGCCAATAATTAAACTGTAACTGAATACAGGCCCATTTCACAGTGTCAGCGAGCATCTAATAAACAGCTGCTGTCTGCACGATTTCACAAATATTATTGTAAGCTAACCTACATGTCAGTGAACCCGCGAATTTTTCCGGCCTCTATTTATAGGTGATCGGCAACTCTACACTGGAACTTTCAATCATTGGATAGAAGCAGTCTCCGCGACACACCGCGAAACTGTGGCCCAACAGGAGACGTAGAACAAGACTACACACACTTTTGGATTCTAGTCTAATACCAGAAAAATAAAGCGACTTTCGGACGTTCCTACTAAAAAGGAAACCTTTCCACATCGTGTTACATTTCGTGTATAGCTGCCGTCACCAGTGCCAGTTGGTGTTTATGAACTCAAAGAGACAAAGCATAACTTTCTTTTCGAACCATAACAGTCCATTTATCATGGTGTACAGTTGCGCGTGAGAAAATTACAAAAATACGAGTAAATAATTCCAAGCTGTGTACAAGATGTCTTTGAAACGTGTGAAGAAGTTTTTGGTACCGTAAATCGGGATTACTTTGAACCTGCAATGTAACTCTGTCGCTCAGTACAGTAGATTCGAGGTCATTTGGTGAAGACAGATAAAGTGTGTCTAGTCGCATCAGGGGCGTGTGCAGACATTTTCTTTTTAGGTAGGGGGGGGGTGAGGGGAGAGAGCTGATGAGTATTAGTATTGTCACTAGTAGTACATCCTTAGAGTCAGTGATTTTTGGCGAAAAGAATTCAGCAACAACTTGATTCGATGCCTTACTGCAACACTTCTCCGCAGTTATTGGTAGAATAAAATTGGAAAGAGGCGTGGCTCCTTTGACAGCACCAACCAGAACACTGTTACCGCGACACCACACGTACGTGATTTGAGGATAGCATCCCGAGATTGTTACAATTTAACTCAGTACATTGGAAATTAGTTTAGCTTTTCACCAAAACATTATATTATACTAATCAGATAACACAGTACAATCATTTCACTATACTACTATACACTATACTATGTTTCAAGTCAATTAAATGTCCATTCAAATCCAAACATATATGGCATATAATGCAAACCTCAGCCACGTGACGAAAATAATTTAACTGTTAAGGACGTTAGACCCGTAAAAATTCAAAATTTTATATTTGTGCCAAACACTGTTCAATTTTTACACATAACATGTCATTTCCCCAAATAAAGAAAAAAATATGTCCCATAGCTTTAGCATAATCACCTATCAAAGTCGCAAAATGGCAGTTGCGGTGTAGCCAAAATAATAAAAAATAATTACCTTGCAGAAACAAGATTATTCATATTAATTCTTAATGATGTGAGCTACTTCAAGACACTTTTGTGAACACAAAGCGATACATTTTTGTATTTTTAAAAAATTATGAAAATGAGTAAATTTGGCATAACTTTGACTTTCGGCTACTGCAGAAATTTTTAAAACTAACTTTTGTCAACCATGTCATACATTGATACACTGACTATCAGTTACTGTAATTCTGAATTTATTAGTTAATTACTTTTTTGATTTTGGCTACACTGCAATGCCCAATTTGTGACTGATGAGTTATTATGCAAAAACTGTGGGGCCAAATTTTTTTTATTTGGGGAAATGACGTGTTATCTGATGTACAAAAGTTGAACAGTGTTTGCACAATATAAAAAAATGATATTTTACGGGTCCAACCCTTAAAAAGGTAAATTATAGAAAAAATAAATAAATTTTTAACACTCAAATAACTACTGTAGAGTATACGAATTAAAAAATCCCATTATTCCAATATACATTTGAACCAAAAACGACAGAATATCACACCCATCAAAGCACAAAACTAAGTTTTCTTGCTTTACCACAGTTCACAAACTTACTGATCACAGCCTCGTCAGAAATTTGAATCTTTCATGTATGGAAAGCAGAGCAAGTCCTTCAAGACGCGATTATGGAACAGTGCTCCTTAAATCATTTTTAGTCTCCTTAGAGTATAAAAACTTCGTTCTGCTGTTGCAGTAGAAACTGGAATCACAGTCAGTATTTTAATCATTTCATGAAAGTTTGGATAAACATCTGGATGTGACTCACACAAAGCACCTATTGCAGGAGCAGGTCTTGCATTTTTATTAAGTGCTGTCCATTTTGTCTTTTAGTTTGCATGAAGTATCTCTAGCTTTTTCTCAACATAACACAACATAACCTAACCTCACAACACTCCCTCCCCTTCCCCCAGTGCCAAACCTTACATAACAACCCAAACAAATCAAACCAAAACCAACCTAACAAAATGTAACATAACCCAACCTAACCCAACCCAATCTAAACTAACCCAACCTAACCTAACCCAATCTAACCTAACCCAACTTAACCTAACCCAACCCAACCTAAGCTAACCCATTCTAACCTAGCTAAATTAACCTAACCTAAACCAAGCTATCCTAACACAACCTAACCTAACCAAACCTAACCCAACCTAACCCAAACTAACCTAACCCAACCTAATCTAACCAAACCTAATCCAAGCTACCCTGACCCAACCTTACCTAACCCAACCTAACCTAACCCAACCCAACCTAACCTAACCCAACCTAACCCAACCTAACCTAACCCAACCTAACCTAACATAACCTAACACTTAACCTAAACCTAATCTAACATAACCTGACCTAACCTAACCCAAACCACCCTAACCGAAACAAACCTAACCTAACTCAACCTAACCTAACCCAATCTAAACACATACCAACTTCACCTACCTTTGCTTACACTAAGTTGCAAACAGTGTACAAAGGGTCACATTGTGCACAAAGATACATTTTCTAGAACTAAGTTATACCTCGCTGCACTAAGTTACACTTTCGTACACTGAGTTGCACTTTCTTGCACTAAGCTGCACTTTCAAAATGAATTACTAGTTTGCACCCAATGTAACATAACCTAAAAAAACATAATATTATCCAACCTAACCTAACCCAACTTAACCTAATCCGACCCAACCTAATCCAACCCAGCCTAATCCAACCCAACCTAATCCAACCCAACCTAATCCAACCCAACGTTATCAAAGCCAACCTAACCTAACATAACTCAACCTAACCCAACCTAACCCAACCTAACCAAACCTAATCTAACCCAACATAATCTAACCCAACATAACCTAACCCAATATAATCTAACCCAACATAATCTAACCCAAGACAATCTAACCCAACCTAGCCCAACCTAACATAACCTAACCCAACCTAACCTAACCTAACCTAACCCAATAAAACCTAACCCAACCTAACCTTACCCAACCAAACCCAACATAACCAAAACCAACCTAACCTTACCCAATCAAACATAATCCAACCAAATCCAATCTAGCCCAACCTAGACCTACCTAACCTAACCTAACCTAACCCAACCTAACCTAAAACAACATTAACTTACCCAAGCTAACCTAAACCAAGCTAACATAACCCACTCTAACCTAACCCAACTTAACCTAACCCAACCTAACCTAACCCAACCTAAACCAAACTAACCTAACCCAACCTAACCTAACCCAACCTAACCTAACCCAACCTAACCTAACCCAACCTAACCTAACCCAACCTAACCTAACATAACCTAACCTAACATAACCTAACCAAACCTAACCCAGCCTAACCCAACCCAACCTAACCCAACCTAACCTAACCCAAGCTAACCTAACCCAAGCTAACCTAACCCAAGCTAACCTAACCCAAGCTAACCTAACCCAAGCTAACCTAACCCAACCTAACCTACCTCAACCTAACATAAACCAATCTAAACACATACCAACTTCACCTACCCTTGCTTGCACTAAGTTGCACATAGTGTACAAAGTGTCACATTGTGCACAAGCTACACTTTCTAGAACTAAGGTACAGCTTCCTGCACTAAGTTACATTTCCGTTCACTGAGTTGCACTCCCTTGCACTAAGTTGCCCTTTCCTGCACTAATATGCACTTTCTTGCACTAAGTTGCACTTTCTTGCACTAAGTTGCACTTTCTTGGACTAAGTTGCACCTTATTGCACTAAGTTGCACTTTCTTGCACTAAATAGCACTTTCTTTCACTAAGTTGCACTTTATTGCACTAAGTTGCATTTTCTGGCACTAAGTTGCACTTTCTTGCATTAAAAAGTACTTTATTGCAAGAAGTTGCACTTTCTTGCACTAAGGTACACTTTCACTAAAAATTACTATTTTGCACCCAGCATAACATAACCTAACAAAACCTAATATTATCCAACATAACCTAACACATTTACTTACCCAAGCTAACCTAAACCAAGCTAACCTAACCCACTCTAACCTAACCCAACTTAACCTAACCCAACCTAACCTAACCCAACCTAACCTAACCCAACCTAATCTAACCCAACCAAACCTAACCCAACCTATCCTAACCCAACCTAACCCAACCCAACCTAACCCAAACTAACCTAACCCAACCTAACCTAACCCAACCTAACCTAACCCCACCTAACCTAACCCAAGCTAATCTAACCCAACCTAACCTAACTCAACCTAACCTAACCCAATCTAAACACATACCAACTTCACCTACCCTTGCTTGAACTAAGTTGCACATAGTGTACAAAGTGTCACATTGTGCACAAGCTACACTTTCTAGAACTAAGATACAGCTTCCTGCACTAAGTTACACTTTCGTTCACTGAGTTGCACTCCTTTGCACTAAGTAGCACTTACTTGTACTAAGTTGCACTTTTTGCACTAAGTTGCACCTTCTTGCACTAAGTTGCACTTTCTTGCACTAAGTTGTACTTTCTTGCACTAAGTTGCAATTTCTGGCACTAAGTTGCACTTTATTGCATTAAGTTGAACTTTATTGCCAGACGTTGCACTTTCTTGCACTAAGTTACACTTTCACTAAAAATTACTAGTTTGCACCCAACATAACATAACCTAACAAAACCTAATATTATCCGACATAACCTAACCCAACATAACCTAACCCAACATAACCTAAACCAACCTAACCTAATCCAACCCAATATTATGAAAGCCAACCTAACCCAATCTAAACACATACCAACTTCACCTACCCTTGCTTGCACTAAGTTGCACATAGTGTACAAAGTGTCACATTGTGCATAATCTACAATTTCTAGAACTAAGTTACAGCTTCCTGCACTAAGTTACACTTCGTTCACTAAATTACACTTCGTTCACTGAGTTGCACTCCCTTGCACTAAGTTGAACTTTCGTGCACTAAGTTGCACTTCCCTGCATTAAGTTGCACTTTCTTGCACTAAGTTGCACTTTCTTGCACTAAGTTGCACCTTCTTGCACTAAGTTGCACTTTCTTGCACTATGTTGCACTTTCTTACAATAAGTTGCACTTTATTGCACTAAGTTGCACTTTCTCTAAAAATTACTTGTTTGCACCCAACATAACCTAACCTAACAAAACCTAATATTATCCAACGTAACCTAACCCAAAATAACCTAACCCAACCTAACCTAATCCAATACAACCTTATCAAAGCCAACCTAACCCAACTTAACCTAACCTAACCTAACTCAACCTAACCTAACCCAATCTAAGGACGTACCAAATTCACCTACCCTTGCTTGCAATAAGTTGCATATAGTGTACAAAAGTCACATTGTGCACTAAGTTGCACTTTCTTGCACTAAGTTGCACTTTCACTAAGAATTACTAGTTTGCACCCAACCTAGCATAACCTAGCCAAACCTAACATCATCTAATCTAACCTAACCCAACCTAGTCTCAGCAATATGTAGCTAAAATACGTCGAAGGTTACCATGACGTCGTCAGCGGTTTGCCGCCTTAACTTGTGACGCTTTACAATACTTTTAAATATCCGGTCCGAATACCGAAACTCGTAGGCGTCCCGACGCATAAATTGAAAACGCCCGACGGTATCACCTGGTCCGTCGATCTCTTGATTTAACACCATCTCTGTAAACGTGTCTGGTGCCTGAACTGGCTCCCTGGGGCACCCCGGTCCGTCGATATCTGCGTCTCAATGCCGTCTTCCGCGGCTCGAAAACATCTGTCCCAAAATCTGCCAACCTCCCTGTCGCTTGCCTTGCAGGCGTTGGTTCAGTTGGACCAATTAGGAGACAGCTTCCGAAAGATGACCCCGCCCCTCAAGGACACTTTTAACATCCTGCCACTGCCACATTTATTACATAATTTAATTCAGCTGCGCACTTTGACAAATACCCTACGTTTATTTTAATTAATTCCTAAACTTCCTCACATTCTAATTATTGTAACTATTAAACATTTGTATCTTATACACAATAGGCTAGCTTTCCTCCCCTCTTGTCCAGCAGCTAGGGGGGTTACATGACTTAGGGTTGGGAAGGGGGGGCGAGAAGGCCCAGACACTTGCACCTCCTATTTCCACAAAGATAAATCATTTATATTTCTGTTTTTCCGCTTTTGGTTCGTGGGGTGGGTATATATACTCCTTAAGGCATACTCCCCCCCCCCCCCGTAAGAAAAAGGCTTAAATCCGCCACTGCACCGATGTTACTTTTGATGAGACACAGTAGGTTGGAGCGTAAAAATTCTCTTAACCATTTCTTGACAGCTGATTATTTCTTTACGAAGTATATGCTGTATATCATAGCATTCATAGGGACGCGCGTATCAAAATTGCAGCAACAGTTTTTAAATATTCGAATAAGTGTGTTATAATAAAACTACTACTCAATAGCTAAATTATAAAATACAGGTCTTTCAAATGAAATGTATTGTGCATAGAATTTCTTAATATATACTGCAACAGACACGATTAAAAAAAAAAAAGCTTATACTTTGTTTTTCGGATGTGTAAATTTTAATTTTGTTTTTAAAATATATGGTTATCTTGTGTACAGAAATGAATTTCTGTTTGTTCGGCTATCAGTCATTCGACTGCTATTAATCTTTAATGAGTGTTTTGCGTGTGCCAACAAAGCTTTCTGCCAAAAAAATATTTATTACAGAACATTTTTGGGAATGGCGTAAAACGGGTTAGATGCCCGAAAACAAGAAGTTTAGTGAAAAAGTAACTTACGTGAGACGTCACTAAAATTAATACGTAATTTCTTATAAAATTTTTAAATACTTTACCGTAACACAAATTTCGGGGGGTACAAATTATATATTGTACCCCATCCCAAAATGGGTGGGGGGGGGGCGGTTACGATGTACCCTGTACGCCCGTGCGCGCTCGAATGTGTATATTTTGTGGAGAAAGAAAGAGGTTTTACAAGGGAGAACGGGGGTACCAAAAAATGGTGAGTTGTGCATGCGGCTAGGAAGGTTTCTGAATAAAAAAATGGGGGAAGAAAAGGGACATTGTAACGAATGCCGAGACAGCTATATAGTTTAGGTTAAATAAAATGTGATACCCCCTCCTTCCCCCTGTTATGCGCCACTGATACAGATGCATATATATGTTTACTCCACATTTCTGAAGGCTATTCACAGGCAACACGCTATGGCAACACTCTTCAAGCCCTTGTAATTATTTCAAGCTAACTTAGCAGTGTATAGAGGCCACTGAACTCAATATATTTACCTACCTCCGAAACCACAATAAAATATATTTGCTGGTAACTGTATTGTTTGGTTGCAAAAAAATATATATTTTTGTTTATTGTTCGTTGTTCTTCAGAAGTAGTCATTTTACCGTGAATGGCGTATATCTACTGAACGAGCTGTAGGATAACAAAAACTAAGTTTGGAGTTTATTTCTAGCTATTGAATTAGCTTTTTCAAATCCCAATACAAACAGCATAAAATGCCCGAATCACGTCTGGTATATAGCCTGTACAAATTTTCTAAATCGTAACCAAAGTGTGTGTTTTTTGTATACGTGCAGCAAAAAAATTAAATATGTACAAAACGAACAGTTTTTGCATTGTAGTCTGTCTAGGCTTTATTACTCTCGGCAAAGAAAATACATCTAAAAATTTACGCTGTTGTTTTTTGTAAAATAAAATAAAATAATAATAAATTATAAACATTCAAGAATTTCGGTGCGTTATTCTTGACACTTTTTGATTGTACTTTTATCAAGCCGGTATACTTATTTTTCTCCAATTTCCTGTTGAAATAAATGTAGCGTTGTCTGAATCAAAGTAGGACCATTCATTGTTTATAAAAATTGTAAAGATTCGGAAGGTTTTTAGAATGGACGTTTATTTCATAGTACCGTCGTTCATCGTTTGTCATCACTCATCTCATTTCACTTAGCAGCAGCATGAGTTATGGCATTAGACCTCAAATCACGGATGTAAATTACACGTTTCCGCGACATGACTCGCGAACTAAAGACGCTGTTTTCGTAATGATAATGCATTTCCATTGCGGCCGCAGGCAGGGTTGTGGTTGTTGAGTAATCGTGACTGCGAGCGGTTTGACCACGTAGTTCCCGTAACCGCCACTAGAGTGGCTAATATGAAGGGGAGACGTCAGCGCCTCGTGCGGTGTAATTTGCTACTACGTGAGGGATCTTCACAGCACCAGAGTGTAGCGCGCGCATTCTAGCGGCAAGAATATGAATGACGGTTGAAAAAACTTGGAATAACATGGAACGTAAATTTTTAGAACTTATTTGCCGCAACAATCGAAATTGAAAACCTCGTACTCAGCAAAAGAAAACACGGTACGTTATTTTTAGAAGTTAATACTGTTTATTTGCATGTCAGACTCGGCAGACGCTTTTGTAATTGTCACGATATCGGATTTTGTTGCTCGAGTTCATTTCCGATACATGAATATTCATAAGTTGTTTTAAAATATTTATCAGAAATAATTTTGCATCAATGATCCAATAGCAACGACAGTAGCGTATATATGGTTCTGGATATAGTGAGCACTTTTAGAATCCTAGTTACTTATTTCTAAAAAACATAACTTTATGTTTCCTGACATTTTTCAATATGAATAAACAACCTGAATAACAATCTACGTGTCACTAGATTGTACCGAAACACAAACATAACGTCTGAGCTCACGAAAAAGATTTAAAAATGCTCACTTTATCGCGAACTTCCTATAGAACAGATCAGATTAATCGTATTTATACAATATGGCTTATTTTTACGGAAAACATCTATCTATATAAAATCACATAAACGCAATATTAATATTTATTTTTCAGCTTATCGCTTTACTGTGTTCTTTATAATTTTACTTCAGTGAAACAGAACAGGTCCAAACAGGTCCACTTTTAAGTATGTTAGTTTTAAATGAAATATAAAAAAAATATTTTATGATTTTGTATTTTGTTATTTAACCGTACTAGCTTATAAGTGTTATAATTTGTAATCTCTGGATATGTTTTACAATTCCAGCAAAACATGTCTAGTTTGGAAATTAATTCTAATACAGTATGTATTCGATTCCCGGCGGGGTTGGCCCACGTATTTTCGCATGTGGGAATCGTGCCGGACGATGCCGTTGTTCGGCGAGTTTTCTCGAGGATCTCCCGTTTCCACCGTCTTTTCATTCCGGCATCGTGTCACACCTCACCAACGCTAAAAACCTCAATGTTAAGCGCTGGCCATAATCTGTCACTCACTCACTCACACTCTAATATGTAACTAACGAACTACGCTTATCATTCCCGTTAGGAACCCTCTTTTTGGCGCGTGAAAGGCGCGTCCACAACGTGAAGTCAAGCAGTCAGCTGTCCGCAGACGTGCGTGTCGTTCCAGATCAAACTTTATCTTGGACTGCCGACTGCACGACTACAAGTTGTCAACAAAAAAAAACATAATTTTGTAAACTAATCTTAACATTTGGAATATTTTTTCTTGTACTTTTTTAACAAACGATGGATTTCTTTCTAACTTTCTAACTTATTTGATACAGTTAATTAATATTAAAATACATCTACATATTTAAAGATTTACTTATTGCCAAAAGCATGGCCATATTTCTGAAACTATGGCCAAAATATATTATTTTTCCTAACTGCACATTGTGAACGAAAGTTTTCACTTTCTGACTGCCGAATGTTCATTCTGGATGGGGCCTAACCATAGCCATCTTTAGTAGACGGCCGCGGCCTTAGATCTGGCAACCCTGCACAGAAGTGTCATTTTAACACTTCTTTTAGCTCTCCAAAGGCAATGGCTGTGCGTGATTCGTTATTGTGCCCTACATACCGGCGAATCAGGGGAAGTCACTACCGTTCGCCTGACAAAAGAAGTGTTAAAATGACCCTTCCCAGCAGAGTTGCCAGATCTAAGGCCGCGGCCTTCTACTAAAGATGGCTATGGCCTAACGCATTTATAAACGTAGGTAAACAACCGATAATCTTAATAAAGTAGGTAGTATTATTTCGCAAATTGGACTAAACACAAAAATGCAAATTATTCTATAGCTGCAATAGACAGTGATTAACACATCTCACAACGCTGTAGCATATTCTTAGAATAAAAAAATTATTAATTTTGGGTACACTTCCTTATAGTTATGATTTTGCAAATCACAAAAATCTCTCGCTTATGTATGTTTTTTTTAATTTGTTTATTTCAAGTATGATAAACTGCATTAATAATTTGTAAAAAGTAAATTTTTTAGTTATGACAGAAAGTTCAACGGTGTTTTAGAGACGTAAAATTCTAAGCTGCCATGAAATGGTCTATACATTTAAGTAATTTCTAAAAACGGTGGAGATATTCGAAAAAAAAAAAAAAAGAAAAGAAAAATGTAACTGGTTTTTGAAGAAGAGGACACCAATAAAATGAATTAATGTGCAAAATGTATTTTAATAACTGTTTGCCAATAATTAAAGAAATATCGAAAAGCAAACGGCTAAATCATTGTCAAAGTATTAAAGTTGTGATATATATTAGAAATAAAGTAAGTTATGGATAACATAACAGCACGAGCGAATACAGACATTCTGTTTGGAGCAGTTTTTGATGTAACGAAATGCTGACGTTGGGTTGATTCAACCTTGCAATTAGTAGCATGGGGAGGGTCGCGCAATGTTTCGCCAGGATTTTAAGATAAGGTACACGATTAAATTAATTTCATAACATTAGTATTTTGTACAATTTCCCGTTTAACAATTGCTTTAACTTGCTGTTCAAAATATTAGCGGAATTCGAAAGCTCTGTCGACAGCCATAGGCCTACGTCTGGTGGCTTCATAATTCTATAAACATCTTTCTGAAAACGCCTCCACTTTTAACTTGCACGTAAATGTAGCAACATAGCGCCGCTTTGCTGCCTGTCAATAGTACTCAGAGTGAGAACAGGAATATACCCTACAATTTTCGTACGCATTTTCTAACGTTTTCGACCAAGTTTACGTTTGTTCTTTACGTCCATAGAATACAGAGGGATGTTTACGTCTGAGAAGTTGTTATTTGTGGGTTTAATTTAGGTTTACATTACGCATTGTTTGTTTGGAAGGTTAAAGTAGTATTTGTAAGCAAATACAATATTACGTTTACATATGGAAAACAATATCGATTTTACAGAAGCTGAAGGAAGTACGATAAAAAAAACACTTGGGAATAACCTGTCAAACGAGCCACTTTATACAAACAAATATAAGAACATATTTGAAGTTTTTGTATTACAGGAGCAGTTATCGTTGGAAAAGAACGAAGAAATGAAAGTCATAAATAATTTAAAATTGAATGAAAAAAAACATTTGCGTTAAACATATGTTCATTTTACTTTGTAACTTATTTATTTTTTCCAAAACAAAAGTACGTAACGAAAATAATATATATTTATTATAAGTGCAGTAACACAATTTTAACTTGTGAAATTCAGCCCTGTAGCAAACCTTCCATGGTATTTTAATGCCCAAATACATCAAACAGATAAGACATATTTGTTACGTATCCACAAAACACAACAACATTTTCAAAAATATTGTATTTACTTATTTGCAACCTGTATCGTGTGGCAGATTATTCCAGAGTAGCCGCAAATCCTCCGTCATTGCCAACAAAACGTAATGAAACTGCCGATCAGGTTTACGAACCACGCCGTCTGACAACGTTCATCTGGAAGTGTTTGGCTCTCCACTTTGCAGTAGTCAAACAACTGCCGAAAGAGATATATAATATGCGTGTTCAGTTAAACTGGCTGCTGGATATCAACCAAAAGACGTCTATAGTTTCGGCCTTAAGATTGTTTGAACACTATTGGATGCTTCCACAATTCTCGTGAAGGGAAGTTTGACGTTCTGATGAAACCCGTCTTGATTGTTTTACATTGTGTGTGTGTGTGTGTGTATATATATATATATGTATATATATATATATATATATATATAGAGAGAGAGAGAGAGAGAGAGAGAGAGAGAGAGATATGGGAAAGGGGCTTCAGAATAATATACTTACATACTTGTTTTGGTCAGTTATGAGAAACAAACACCAGGAGCGTTCCATCGCACAGTTTATGTGTATTCATCCTTTGACTAGCATTTTCTTGCTTAAAATCATTAGCAAGAATGACTACGAACCAGATCAAATAAGAAAAATACATACGTCTTGTAGATATGTAAGACGGGCACCTGCCTGCACGAAAAAAACGATATATATATATATATATATATATATATATATATATATATATATATATAGTGGCAGCTACAAAATATTTTGTAAGTATTGACGCAGCAAGATATTAATGTGCTCATCAGAGAAATATGTACCGTCATCTGGAGTTACTTGGGACACATCGGGTAACTTGGGACATTTTTTCAGGAATTTTTACTTTGCACAGAGCAGCTGTAAGAAAACAGATAAACATGTGTGACGTTTAACCAAATTGTGCCAATTGAAATTCTAGGTATTGTTTTTCATTTCACGCTGCCGTATGCAGAATAAAAATTCATGAAACATTGCCCCAAGTTACCCCAGATGACGGTACCGAGCGAGGTGGCGCAACGGCAACACGTTGTGTTCACATTCGGGAGGATCACGGGTTCAATCCCCGGCTCCAACTGTCCTGTATTCGGTGTTCCATGTTTCCCTGAAACAAGACGCAAAGCGCCACTTAACTTACCGAAACATTTTGTTGTCACAACTAAAATGTTGTGGTTACAGAAAAATATTAAATGTATCCCACTAAATTTATTATTCTGCTCCCCTGTATCCCGTTGCGTTCCCCCTCCCCCACAAGGCTAAACACAATATTATGATTCGCAGAAACCTTCGAGGGCGCACGCACAGCTCAAGAAATATTCAATCGCAATCGAGTGATTTGTATAGAAACGAATAGTAGACGAACAAATAAACGTTCATTTGTATATATTACATATTTTCGCTGTCTCGATACTAAGAAAAATTTTTCGTCAGTGATGGAGCTTTTACCGGTGCCTGAGGGCCGGGCGAAAAAGAACGATAAGGGTGCCACAGGCACGTGCCGCAAGTGCCATATCAAGGCTACATGCAGTCAGTGAGCCGACGTGCAGACTTCACACAGGTGGCTGGTCTGACTGTCAACGTGACTTTGAACGATGACAGTACAGGTTTTTAACCCTTGACGCAAAATGAGGGGTGTTATAAGTTTAATGTGCACTGTTAAAAATTTCCGTGAATTTACGGGCAATTTTACGGAAACGTCTGTTTAATTAACGGGAACATTATTTTGTAACACAGTTATACACAATTATGTTTCATTAATTAAACATATGTAGTACTGCGAGAAGAAACTAAATAAATAACCGAACGCATTATTGTGCCTGCTTCCTAAAGAATTCAATTGGAGTTAGTTGCCTTCCGTAAATTAACGGACACTTTTACCAGCACTTCTCCGTAAAACAACGAAAATAATATTTAACAGTTTCACCTAATGTTTGTGAGAGTTTCTAGCAACTGTTGTTTAGTATTCCTTAGTAGCATACTAAAAATTGCACTGGCTTTCGGTACCACTTGAAATACGCTCATGTACACCGTTATAAATTTTAACGGAAATTAATCGTTAATAAACGAAGATAGTGTCCGTAAAAGTGAAATACGGAAATGTCTATAGTAAATTTACACTACGGAATCATACGTAATATGTCCATAAGTCTGCTGCGGGCACTTAGGCGAAAAAATAAAAATCGAAAATTTATGGGTTAGACAGACGTAAATACTACGGATATATTTTAATAACATCACCGGTAAGTCTGCAAATCTTTAGAAATGTAATTGTAGCATTATAGACATGTAAGTAGGCCTATGGCTCAGTTACGTGTGATGAAACTGTTTTACGGAAACTTCTGTTGGATTAAGAACTAAGTTTCCGTGAATTCACGGAGTTATCCGGAGAAATTTTTACCGGAAATTCCGTAAAGCGACGGAGAAAAATTTTTACATTTTGTGTATCTGTGCGTCTGTTGTGGCATCGTAACTCCTAAATGGATGAACCGATTTTGATTAAGTTATTGTTTTGTTTGAAAGGTGTATTGACCGAGAATGTTCTTAACTATGATTCAACAATATCTGTTCAGCCGTTTGAAGATCATCAGCTCCATTCTAGTTGTTGAAGGGATGTGAGCAGCTTCTACTGGTCTGATCGGTTCGAAGTTTAGTATCCTGTGACTTCAATGACATTACAATAACATGGCCACATTAAACTGATGCTGCAACATCATCAGATGTCTGCAGGATACCCAACTCCTCATCAACTAACAGTTGGGATTTTTAAAATTAAAATTTAAGCTTTACTTGCGTTGTATGCGACCATACAGTAAAATTCATTGCATGCCTCACTCGTAGGTTCGTTGGTATCCAGTTATAACATTTTGAGATACAGGAGTCTCGGGAAAATAATTTTTGACTGTATGTTGGAGGGCTACTAAATATAAATTGCAGTGTGCTGTTCGAAAGGTCCCTTAGGTATAAATGTGACAAAATGTTTGTTAAATTTTCTGAAAGCAGAATAGACAGAATAGACTCCAAACGGCTGTATTTTTTTTTTCGACGTTCCTCGTTGGTCAATAATGTCGTGGCCTGTCACGAAGAATGCTTCAGTCGAATAATTAAAACATCCATCGTATAAATACATCATTGAGGCCCTCCTCAAAATTCACGAGGGTAGGGTGTTCAGCCAAAATTTCAAGTTTTTTGTGTTTGGAATATTACCCCAGGTAGGTTTATCCGTGTTCGAAATTTCAACTAATGGCTTTTTGGTCAACTACTAAAACTAAGATTATTATTATTATTATTATTATTATTCAATTTACACATATTTTGTGTAAAGAATGACTACGGTATGAGGATGTAGCATTCAGCACAATATTTATAATTTGAGTAATGAACGGGCTTTTTTTACGCCTGTTATTTTAAACCTTGAATAACATTGCAGGGCTTATCAAATCCTATGGTAATCGACAAAACATGTCTCGTGACTGAGATAACCTACTCCAGCGAGTGGATTTCCGAAAGCACCTTATAGTGACTAGTTTCCCAAAATAATCACATATTGTACTTTGGTATTTAGGTGGCTGTTGAGTCTTGACTAGATTTAGTTTTTTTAAATATATTCCATTGCGATATAGATGGCTGTCAGAGAAAACAAAAGATAATGGAAAAAACGTAAATAAGCAGCCACACAACATAAGATTCGAAGATTTTTCATCTGACAAGGCACATAAATAAATTATTACACCTTCAATACCTTTATTAACCTTTGACTAATAACCTTCCCCAGGAAGGAAGTAGATTTTTTTTTCTGTGGCTGGTCACAATCAGAGACGAGAGAATAATACAGATGGAGCATTAGCAGCCTATTCTGAGGCCAAGCCCACTTTGTTTATTCAAGTAGCAATATGGCGGTGTGCAATCAGCCGTTCCTGTATGTGTATTGAGAAATGAGGTTATGGTTGGCCAAACCACAGCCGCATTATATACGTTGCTGTCGTAACGAACAACATATTTCAGGTACCAATATGGCGGAGGAGCTCCATCTCAAGGCCTCACCCCTCTCGTCCTTAGATGTGCGTCATGCTCAATCTGTTTGTTTCTCTAATCTCCGGTCACAAATGTACAGTAGTACAAGCACCAGTATTCAAGCAACACGAACTGTGTACAATGTACGGAACTACGTCATTTGCCTTGTCGATGTCTAAAACACAATAGGAAACGTACATGCCAAATTGAAAGCCGTAGTTTCATTATTCCAAAATTTTTGCTACTGGTACCGCTTAAGAAAAACACTTAGCGGCTCAGTGTCTGAGATTCAAGGTTGCCAGGAAATTTGACGACTGCCTCTCCCAGTACAGGAGACCCGCCGTCTAAGACATCTCTCACGATTCCTGCATAATGACATGGTGCGCCGTGTAACTAGATGATCACGTCCCGAGGAAGTTGTCGCACGAGGGTACAACTGCAACATTTCTGGGACATGTCTGCAACTATCGACGCTGTACATGCGAGATTGAGACTGCGGGGCCAACAATAATTTTGAGTTGCTGTACGTGGAGGGACAAGCCACAGAAAAATAAGTGCATTGCTTTTCAAGTTATGAATTTTTCTTTTATTATACATTTAAGAGTCTGTGTCACTAATCATGCTGGATTTTTCTAAATTTATTCCTGAGTTAAATTTAAGCAACATGTAATGTAATATATTTGAATGTGGACTTAGCTAATAACATTACTGTTAGTTATTCACGTTGTTTACGAAATATTAAAGCGAAATTATGAAATACGGTAAGCGAGGGTGAAATTGGGCACAAGGGGAGACTTTGGGACTCTTTCATACTATATTTATCTTCCATAATTACATACTGAATACGCATTAATTAAATGTCACGTGGCTATTTATTTTTCGGAATTGATCGCAAGTAAATTGCCTTATTCAGGGCTACCAAACATGCGAAAAAAAATTTTTTTTAATATCCCGAAGTCACACCCAATAACGGTAATTACAAAAATTATAATAATAATTATCTCTGACCATATTATAAAAACTATGTAACGCCTAATGCCAATTTAGCCTAATACGCACTTAATATTAACATGAAATGTTTTTGTAAATATACATTCATGAAAGTTCACCACACCCTTATTTCATAGTACGAATATGAGCAATTTAAATGTATGACTGAGCCTCTTAAGTTGGACACCCTTCCAGAATTCGAAATTCGAATCATACCATTAGATGATACTCAAGCCAATTACGAGCTTCCTCCCCTCCATTTTCCCCACTTCTTTTCTGCCGTTGCCAAATCATCACGTGAGCGTCACGGTTTAGCGATCATAGTCAGTGAGGGGAATTGAGACCAGAAAGGCTATTAAATGAAATGACGTGGTCATCGTGAGACACCACAGACTCCTGAGAAACGCATCTTTGTTGGACGTCGCTCAGACATCAGTTCTAGGAAATGACATTTTCGAACCCGGGTAAATCCGGAAAGAAATCCTTCTCGCTATCTGACCATCAGATTTACGACTTACATCGGTTTCCGTTTCGTCAGCAATGGAAACATCCTGCTTTCACCTTGGTTCGCAAGATTCTGCGACGTGACGAGGACAATCTTATATTACAAAGAAATTGTAGTCATATTTGCTTCATGAAGGATGAATAGGAGATATAATGATTTATTTAATAAAAACATATCTTAGTTACGTTCATAGTTAAAATGAGCAAGGGTGTCTTCATTTCTTAACAATGCAATATGCGGAGGATATACGCAACGAAATTAGAACATTTAGTTAACGAAAGTCGCTACAGACAAAATATAACGTTGATAACTGACACATTTAAAATCGCCCCTCAGTTAAGAAGCAGGTTTTGTTTTCACATATTACAAATAAAAAGAAAATCAAGCAAAACTATATTAAAAACTATAGGTAAGAATTTCGTTACGTCAACTGAAAACGTTTTATATAGTAATTTATAAACCAAAATCTAGTAACTACCCAATAAAATTCATAACGTTAATCTGTTAAAAATTATTGAGATAATTAATACTTGGTTTTAAATGTTGTTAGGAACATGTTATTTAAAGATATTGTACATAATATATACTATGAACATCCTGTCTCGACGCGTTTCTTTATGTTTAAGTATTAATATTTATTGCAAACGTAAGTGTACTGTAGTAACACAGTGTAAGTAGCAACACAGGTTTCAATTATACTTTTTTGAGTTGTTCCTCAGAGAGGTCGAGCCAGGTCTGGGTGGTAGGTCGCTGTTCAAACTTTTTGGGCTGAAAATAATTTATTTTTTATTTTATAAGGCCTGGGATGATGAAGAAAAGTCGTGGGGTAGTGTGCGGAAGCTTAGAAGTGTTATTCCAAATAATGGGATGATAGTAACAGGGATGAGTGTCGTTTCTGAATGTTCTAAACAATGGCGAAACATATTCTACATAGCTCTAAAAATCATAATTTTTTGTAAAAATAAGTAAACATTACAAATTAGGAGTCCTGTGGGTTTGGGTTGAGGATGTCCAATGGCAATTATTAAATTTTAAGACAATTTGCTACAGAAGTTTATATTTTGAATATTTCCTGTTGCTCCTCAGAGAAGCCTTGAGAGGTCAAAGTGGTTGGTCGGTATTAGATATTTTTGGGCTGCATTTAAAGTTTTTTAATTTTTTGCCACGTTGGATTATGGGGGTGAGTCCTGGAGAAGAATGGAATGTAATTCCCAATAATGAGTGGGAATAACAATGGATGACAGTAATTTCTGAACATTATAAACAATGACGAAACATATTCTTAATAACTCTAAGAATCTGAAACGTTTTGGAAAGAATATTATTTGGGAAAAGTCTCAGGAGTCCTAGGGGGTTGTTTTGAAGACATCCTACAGCAATAAATAAATTTTCTCACGCGTAGGATCACCGGTCCCGATTAAAAACTTTTTGAGTTGTACCTCAGAGAGGACGAGCAAGTTATAGGTGGTAAGTCGCCTATTCGATCTTCTTGGCCTACGCTTTTAAAATATATATATATATATATATATATATATATATATATATATACACACACACACATATATATGTATGTATATATAACCCGAAATTATGGGGGATTATGTGAGAGAGCTTACTGAAGATTGGAAATGTTTTTCCAATTTATGTGTGGGAGTGAGAATGGATGATTGTAATTTCTGAACAATCAAACAATGGCGAAGTATTCTAAGCCGCTATAAAAAATTGAAATATTTTGAAAAAAAAAAAACGGAAACTGCTCAGAAGATATGAGGGAATGGGGTTGTTTTTAAGGCGCCCCACAGCAATTATTTAAATTCGGCACCTGTTACAACACAAGTTCCGATTTTTAATTTTTTTTATTTGCTCCTCAGAGTTCGAGCCTGGGGTTCGACCATTAAGAGCTGCACTTGAAAAAAAGTGTTTCTGAAAGTTTATATTACCTGGGATTATGTGGAAGAGTCCTGGGAGAAAGAGTACATGGGCCTAGAAAATGTTATCCTCAATAATATGGGGGGAGTAATAATATATTATTGTCACTTCTGAACATTCTAAACAATGGCGAAACATATTTGAAACAGCTCTAAAATTGACAAATTTTTCGGGGAAAGTTAGGGAAAGGCTCATTAGTCCTGGGGGGGGGGGGGGCAGGATGTCCCATGGAAATTATCAGAATTTGGCACCATTTGCAAACACTTTTTGTTTTGAATTTTTTTAGTTGCTCCTCGGAGATGTTGACCCAGGTCTGGGCTGTAGATCACTATTCGATCTTGGACTTGAAAAAACAAGTTGTTTATATTTATATCGCCTGGGATGATAGGTGAGAGGCCTGGGGAAGCGTGCGGGGACTTGGAATTGTTATTTCTAATAAAGGGGTAAGAGTATCAAAGTTTATTGCCAATTCTTAACATTCTAAACAATAGCGAAACATATTTAAATAGCTCTAAAATTTTCACATTTGGGGAAAACCTTATAAAATGAGTCAGGAATCCTTCATGTTTTTGTTATGATATCCCACGGCAATTAATAAAATTTGTCACCTGTAGGATCACAAGTTCCGAGCTTTAATTATTTTTAAGTTTCTTACTAAAACAGTCGAGCTAGGTCTGTATAGTAGGTCGATTAACAACCTTTTTGGAGTGCGCTTGAAATAATTCTTGAAAAATATATATCGCCTGAGACGATTGAAGAGAGTTCTAGAGAATTCTGAGGAGGCTTAGGAATTTTATTTGTAATAATAAGTAGAAGTAACGATGGATGATTGTAATTTCTTAAAATTCTCAAAAAGGCGAAACATGTTCTAAACAACTCTAAAAAATTAAAACCATTTTCGGGAATAAAATTACGGAAACTGCTAAGGAGTCCTAGGAGGGTTGTTTTAAAGATATCCCATAGCAATTATTAAATTTTGGTACCTGTTACAACACCAGTTTCGAATCTAAATTATTATTTTAAGTTAATCCTTAAAGAAGTCGAGCCGGGTCTGGGTTGTAGGTCTCTATTCGACCTTTTTGGGCTGCACTCAAATTTTTTTTATGTCTATATGACCGGGGATAATGGAGAGTCGTAGGGCAGTGTGTGGAGGCTTATGAGTGTTATTCAAATAGTGAGGTGGTAACAAGGATGATTGATGTTTTTGATTATTCTAAACAATGACGAAAAAATCCTACATATCTCTAAAAATTAGAAATTATTTGGGAAAAAATTAGCATAATGGATCAGGAATCCTGGAGGCTGGTTTTCGAGGATGTCTCGGCAATTATTATATTTGAGCACAATTTGGTACCGCGGCAACCATTTTTAATATTTTTAGTTGCTCCTCAGAGAGGTCGAGCCAGGTCTAAGTAGTAGGTCGGTATTCGACATGTTTAGACTGAACTTAAAAGAAAATATTAAAAAATATATACTGCCTGGGATGACGATGGAGAGTCCTAGGGAATCGTGCGGAGGCTTGGTAATGTTATTCCTAATAATAAGCGGGAGTGACAGTGAATGATTTTAATTTCTGAACGTACTAAACAATGGCGAAACATATTCTAAACAGCTCGAAATATTTGAAATTTTTTGGGAAAATATTTTGGAAATTGCTCAGGAGCCCTAGAGGGTTGTTTTGAGGGACACCCTACATCAATAAGTATAGTTTGGTACCCGTAGCAAAACGGGTCCTATTAAAATTTTTTTTAGTTGCTTGTTAGACAGTTCGAGTTTGGTACGAGTGGAAGGTCGCAATTCGACCATATTGGGCTGCATCTGGATTGATGGAGGAGAGTCATGGAGGAACGTACAGTGGTTTGAGAAAGAGTGGAAGTAACAACGAAAGAATTTCTGAAAATTCTAAACAATGGTGAAACATATTCTAAACAAATCTAAAAATTTAACATTCTTGGGGGAAAAAACAGGGGAACGACTTAGGAGTTCAGGGTGATTGTTTAGAGGACGTCTTATGGGAATTATTAAATTTGGCATACTTTGCAGCCGCGGTTTCTATTTTTAGTTTTTTGAGTTACTGCTCAGAGAAGTCGAGCTGGGTCTGAGTGGTATATCGCTATTCTATTTTCTTTGACTATAGAAATAATTGTTTTAATTAATGTCGCCTGGAATGATGAATGAGAGTCATGTGTCAGCGTGTGGAGGCTTGGAAGTGTTATTTTTAATATTTGGGTTGGAATTACAAGGATGATTGCTATTTCTGAACATTCTAAACAATGTCGAAACATATTCTAAACAGCTCGAAATATTTGAAATTTTTGGCGGAAAATTTAGGCAAATGGCTGAGGAGTCCTTGGGGGTTGTTTTGATGACGAACAATCGCAGTTAATACATTTTGTCACCTATTATATATATATACGTACCAATGTAGAATGTTTTAATTGATTTAGGAATTTGGGGGAAGGGACCAAGTCCGAGTGAGCAAATTGTTGGGAATACACAACAACTTATTATTGCGGATATATGAATGAAACAGGTTATCAATAATGGATAACTTGAAAGTATAATGTGTGTGGAATAATATGTAACATAATTCACACATATATGCTTTTGTCTTTTAGAAATTAATAAAGTTAGTGGATTTGTTACCTTTTGCAAATGAAGTAACGTTTATTCAAACAATGGCACATAAAACATAATAAATTGCGTAGATATTAGTGCAATTTGGGTATATTCTAGTCAAAAACTAATAATGTGATACATGGAAATATATTTGGCAAACACAACACCACCTTTTATCTTATACCCATAAAGCAATGTTATGTATTACACTATCAGAGAAAGCATAATGTCCTTAGTGTACATTGTTGGAACCTTAGTATATGCTAGTTATATAACTACTAAACAACACGGGAACAGATTCTTCAACAACAATAATGTAAATCATAAATAAAATAATGCACTATTGGTACATTCATGGATATGTCTGTTAGTCTGCGGCAGGGCAATGTAGCATATTTTCGTAGAATGTGACCGCTTCATCATTAACTGCAACATAACCCAAACACTGGCGAATGACTTCAAGTTTTGATTATTTTATTAATTGATACAGTTTAATTTCTGTAAGCTTTGCTCGTTGGCAAAATAACATGTCACAACTGTCCTGAGAGCTGAAGATTAAAGGTATGATTAACCAACACCTGAAGCTGTTCATATACTTCAACAACTCCTTTCACTTCAGATATGTTATTGAAGTGGTTATACTTTGAAACTGATCTGTTTTTCGTATCTCTTGGCACCTTCCTCCTATACGTCTGTAAGGAAATAGCTGTCTTCTTATATGAAGTGGTCCAGCAGCTCTTAAAATCAAGGATTTCTTCACCATTGACCATAACTCTGATGAAGTTTCCTTTTGCAGAAGATTTAACAATTATTTCAAAGTACTACTTCACGGTATACATTCAGTCCAGTTTCTTTGTGGCTCTCTTTATTAGAGAGAAGTTTCTGTCACAGGCTAGATAAGAACGTCCACGGATAGGGAAATAGTAGACTATTTGCTGAATACGTTCCATATCAGTTAAAGATAACCAAAATCTTGCTACTGTATTGTTCCTGCTTTCTTCATGACAACTTTCAGAAAACACTCTAAGCTCTTATATCTCAGGGTCTATGAAATTATTTACATAGTGAAGCAAATATGAACAGTCTTTATTTGGTCCTTTCTGTTCCTGACTTTCATGATAAACATAAAAAACAGATTTACAAGTTTTTCAAATCATGAACGTTTGACACATATGACCAAAGCTGCCTAAAATAACACATTTCCTGCACTAGAATGTGAGGCATAGGAAGGTTCAGTCTATCGTAAAGTCTCGTATACTTTTGTCTTTTTCGCACGTTTTATTTACCAAATTGTGTGTGTGGAACTTTTTAGCTTTTGTCTCGTGTATCATTTTCTCCGTCACAACAACCCATTTCGCCACATCATTAAGCCTAGGGTCCTTAATTTTACTCTTTAATATAAAGAATCACAATACCCTTGTAATGTCCATATTTTTGACATTAATAAAAGTCCCTAGTCCAGGACTTGGTACCATTTGCAAGTCCCTCATATATTTACTAGTCCGTTTAACGTATTTCTTGTTGCTGACAGCCAAGAGAACGCTTCGGAGAGTCAGAATCTCTTATGAGCTGAACTAGTTCAAAAAAAGTGGACCTGGTCACTTGTGCAAATTCCCGATTCATTTGCTCCTCAGAGAGGTCGAACCAGGTCTGGGTAGAAGTTTTCTTTTTGAAGTTCTTGGGCTGCAATAACAAAAATTAAATGTATTTTGCCTGGGATGGTGGATGAGAGTCCTGGGGAGCAGTGCGGAGGCTTTTAAACGTTATTGCCAATAATGAGTGGGGGTAACAATGGATGATTGTAATTTCTGAATATTCTAATCAATGGCGAAACATATTCTAAACTAGTTTAAAATTTGAACATTTTTGGAAAATAATTGGGGAATATCTCCGGAGTCCTGGGAGGGTTGTATTGATGACGTCCCACGTAAATAGTTTTATTTTGGAACACTTTGCAGCAACGGTTTAAAATTTAATTTTTTGAAATTTTTCTCGGAGAGGTCGAGTAATATTAGGATGATAGGTCGCTATTTGACCTTTTCTTTTTGACTGCACTTAAAAAAATGAATTTATATTGCCTGGGAAGATGGGAAAGAGTCCTACGGAAGCGTGCGGGCTTAGGAATGTTATTACCAATAATGGGGTGGGAGTAACAAGGACTACTGTCATTTCTGAACATCTTAAACAATTGATAACCATATTCTTAACAGCTCTAATATTTTAAATTTTTGGGGGGGAAAAAATTGGGGAATGGCTCGGAGTCCTAGGGGGTTGCTTTGAGGACATCCTACAGCAATAAATACATTTTGGTACACATAGAAACACCGGTTCATATTTTGAATTTTTTGAGTTGTTCCTCAGAACTTGAAATTATATTTTTTTAATTTATATAGCTTGGGATGATAGAAGAACGTCATGGGGTAACGTGCGGAAGCTTGGAAGTGTTTTTAAAAAAATAGGGTGGTAGTAACAAAGATGATTGTCATTTCTGAACATTCTGAACAATGGCGATACATATTCTAAAGAGCTCTAAAAATGTATTGTTATTTTTTTTGGGGGGGGGGGGAAGTTCTGTGGAACATCTCAGAAGACATAGGGTGTTGTTTTGAGGACGTCCTGTGGAAATAATTAAATTTTGAACATTTTGCAGCAGCGGTATTTAAGTTTTTATTTTTTTTACTTGCTCCTCAGAGATGTCGAGCCAGGTATGAGTGGTAGGTAGATATTCGATATTTTTTGGGCTACACTTAAAATAAATTTTCATTGCTTGGGATGATGGGAGAGTCTTAGGAAAGCATGCGGTGAATTGGGAATGCTATTCTCAATATTGTTTTGGAGTAACAATGTATACTTGTCATTTTTGGACATTCTAAACAATGGCAAAGTATATTGTGAACAGCTCTATTTTTTTTTAATTTTTAGGATAAAAAATTAAGGAACGGCTTAGGAGTCATGTGGAGTTGTTTTGATGACGTACCACAGCAGTTAATAAATTTTGTCACATTTACCAACACCAGTTCAGATTTTTAATGTTTTTCTTGCTCCTCAAAGAGGTTGAGCCAGGCCTGGGTGGTAAGTCGGTTTTGAAATTTTTGGTCTGCATTTAAATATTTTTTTAAAAATTAATATCGCATGTGATGATGGATGAGAGTCCTGGGGAATCGTGCGAAGGCTTCGGAATGCAATTCCCAATAATGAAAGGGAATAGCACTGGATTATTGTCATTTCGTAACATTCTCAACAATGGTGAAACACATTCTATGCAGCTACAAACATTTTAAATATTTTGGGAAAATAATTAGTGGAAATGTTCAGTAGTCCTGTGGGAAAGGAAGGGAGGGGGGTTGTTTTGAGGACGTACCATGGCAATTATTAAATTACTAAACCCTTTGAAACACTGCTTCCTATTTTTAATTCTTTTAGTTGTTCCTTTTTGGGGCCAGGCGTGGGTGGTAGGACATTATTTAAACTTTTTTAGGTTGCACTACTAAAAAAGTTACATTTCTATCACCTGGGATGATGGGGGAGAGTCCTGAGGAAGACTGCGTGGGGTTTGAAAATGTTATCCCTAATAATATAGTGAGAGTAACAATGGATGAATGCAAATTCTGAGCATTCTAAACAAATGGCGAAACATATTATAAATCACCGATATAGTTTGAGATAATATTAATGAGTATTAATTGTAAAAGACATAAAGATATGCTGCTGTATTTTTTAGTGACTATGGCATAGACATTACATTATTTATAATTTTAATTAACATTTGTTTTTAGAATTTTACATATTATTTCCAAGTTTCTATTTATGTATTTTCCTCGCTTATGAAACATGAAGAATTTTTAATAATGCTTTCCCAGTGAGAGACGCCTTAGTAAAATTAAAAATTAATTATGTATATATACATATGTTTCGAAATTTAGATTTTGAGATTTTCGTATCAATACATGAAATAGCTTCACTACATATCGAACACTGAATTACGCAGAACGGCTGTAATTACATCTACAGATTAGTCAGACATTACTTTTAATTGGATGAGTGTTTATAGAAGTCGATGGAGACAGTCAGATTGTTGTTTCCTTGGTAAATCAGAATGCTAGGTGAACAAGTGCTTGCAAGAGAGTTGATAATACTGCAAGTAAGAAATAAAGAAGATTGGTCATTATTTTGTAATCTAGTTACAGGTACAAACAATGGCGTGATCTTTAAATAATTCCTGCAATGGGTTCGTATTTAAACAGAACTGTTTTTGGACATGTTGCCGAATAGCAGAAAAACCCACAAGAAAATAAACCAAAGAATGTAAAGCCAATAAGCTGTAGTCAACAGACATAAAATATAGCCTACCGATAGTTCCTAGAAGGAACTACATATTACTGGCTTTCCTTTATTTTATTTTTGTGGAATTTTTCTGCAATAAGGCAACATTCGCCCTCAATGACGTATGTACATAAAAAACTGTTCTGTTTACCTACAATGGTAGCTGTATACTTATTACTTATGTCCAAAAGAAGATAAAAAATTATTTGATAGTACGATTCAGTCCATCGCCGGTGCTAGTGGTACAGCTGTAGCTGGTTATTCCGTAGTAATCGTAGGGACAGAAAGTTTTAGCGAAAAAAAAATTTGCAGCACTTTTGTTTTAATGCTTTACGTGCACATCTGCAGCTCTGCTTTATAGTTATTTGTTTTAGTGCACAGGTGTCATTCATTTGACTGCGCCAATCACGACGAGATTAACTGCAACATCACAAGTCTGTGACCACTATACGTCGAGAGTTTAAGAGTGCGTGGTAGATAAATAAACGCTGAAAGCATCAATTGATTTCTACGCTTTTTTCGAAGCCAATGTGGATAAAATACTCAATGACAACCCTAGATAATGGTATTTTGCAACTTTATGAGTAAATATTTATCCATAATTACTAATTCGTTACGCGTGATCTCTCGCGCCGCAGTTAAATTCACGAGGTTCCTGCGTCAGAGATTGTGCCTCAGAAGTTCCTAACATTGGAAACAATTTTGTTTAAAACGTTGTCTAGGATTGCTATTTATTCTCGCAAATTGGCTTCAAGAATCCTAACAGTTACACATCAATGTTTTTAGCGTTGAATTATGTGCCACGCCCTCCTAAACATCCAATCACTGACCACGAAAGAGACCTGTAGGTGTACACGAAAGGTAGTGAAACAAAGTGGCGTAGAAATCTTTTCGCGAAGACTTTCCGTCCCTAGCAATGCTGTACCACTACGTAATTCTGTTCAAGAAATAAGGCAGAACTCCGACATCTGAGAAGTCTTATGCGATTTCATACGGGTGCTGAATAAGTGGGAAATCATGAATGCACAGGTTAAGAGTGAGTGACGTTAGATTCCGGAGAACTTCTTGCGATGGAAGAAGCAAGGAAAAGAGAGCAAGATGGACGATAGTGCTTCCAGTTGTTTTGTTTCAATTTTCTGAGCCTCAGTCCTCTTTCCTTTACCGAGTGGTTTTCTGAGAAGTTAAGGGAATGCCTTACCTCCGCTTCAAATGCGTTGCAGCGAGTTACGAATATACTTTGACGAAACTATTTAACACGCATTATATGTGTGTATACCAAGAAAAGAACACATGCTTCAATCAATGTCGCTATATGTTTAAAAAATTCACCACGTTTGTTAGAAACATCATTTTCGGGCCCCTCAAAATGGCCAAAATTGTTTTTTTCGGTTTGCCTTACCTTAAAAAAAAATCGAATTCGAAAAACACAATAGAAACAAGCGTTAGACTTTGAACTATGTTGCCCAAAAATAAAATAATGTGGTCACCGCTTAAAGTATCATAGGAAATAACATTATAGTAAAGCACTGCACGCCAGCTGAGTGGCTTGCGCTGAGAGGCGATAATGTACTACATACGTCGGTCAATGGCAACCTTACCGCTCCTGCCTCACACACACAAACGCAGTCTATCTAGGGACTAATTTCTACGCTTCTTTCGAACCCAATACGGATAAAATACTCAATGACAATCCTAGATAATGGTATTTGCCAACTTTATGAGTAAATATTTATCCAGAATTACTCATTCGTTACGCGTGATCTCTTGCGCCGCAGTTAAATGCACGAGGTTCCTGCGTCAGAGATTGTGCCTCAGAAGTTCGTAACACTGGAAACAATTTTGTTTAAAACGTTGGCTAAAACTATTGTTTAGGATTACTATTGTTTACTTTTCGCAAATTGGCTTCAAGAAACCTACAGTTATAGATTAATGCTTTTATCGTTGAATTATGTACACGCCCTCTTAATTAATGGATACATTTCTTCGTAACCCAGATACACATAATTTTGTTTCATTAATTAAACATATGTAAAACTGCGACAGTAAACTAAAAAATAACCGTACGCATTACAGTGCTTACATCCTAATAAATTCTCATAAATATGTGAGTTTGCATAAGTGAAGCTATTTGCCTTCCGTAAATTAACGGACACCTTTGGGAATTTTTTACCGGTACTTCTCCGTAAAACAACGAAAATTATTTTTTACAGTGCCACATTATGTTTGTGAGAGTTTTGGCTATTGTTGTTTAGTATTACTTAGTAGCATACTAAAAATTTCCACTGGCATTCGGTACCACATGAAATACTCTCATGTACATCGTTCTAAATTTTAACGAAAATGTATCGTTAAAAAAAACTTTAATGGTGTCCGTAGAAATAAAATACGAAAATGTCTATACCAAATATACGCTACGGAATCATACGTAGTATACCCATAATTCTGCGGACACTTGCACGGAGAAAATCGTAAATTTATGGGTTAGAGAGTTTTAAATATTACGGTAGTATTTTAATAACGTCACCCGAAAATCTGTAAGTCTGTAGAAATGCTATTATAGCATTATATACATGTAAGTATGGCTCAGTTCCGTGTGTTGAAACTGTGTTACGGAAACTTCTGTTGGATTAGGAAATAAGTTTCCGTGTAATCACGGAGGTATCTATCCGGAGAAATTTTTACTGGAAATTCCGTAAATCGACGAAGATAATTTTTCACAGTGGAATAACTGGACGGCTTTTATATAAAAGGAACCAAGCGAGATATCCTTTAAAATGAGAAAACAGCTTATAAATTGAAGTTTATTGTGTGGTAGAGGGTTCAGTGCTTTGCAAAAGATAGCACAGGGTATATGGCGCTTGGTTTTATTTATATTAGCAAAGATATCAAGGTTTCTAATGTTCTTAATGTACGTAAATCAAACAATCAAAAAATGTCACTTGGTCCCTTTTATATAAAAGCCGCCCAACTATGAAGGAGAGCTGCAGATGTGTACATAAGACACTGAAACAAACTGGGGCAAATATATTTTCGTGATACGTTCCTGGCACTACTGATGCCGTTAATTATAATAATTTTACTAAGTAAAGCAAACAAAAGATCAATTGTTGCAAGCTTGTTACTAACTTACAAATACATATTACTGGCAACATTAAATATGGCAATGCTTACTCACCATTTGTTAAACATTTGTTAGACTACTTCAATATGCTGCAAGTGTGGTAACAAGATAATGAGTAACGAGATTTGCATAGCTTAGTTCATCACATACTGCGATGTTTTCTTCTATTTTCAGCAGTTTTGATCAGCACTTAACATCGAGGTCTTAAAAGCTGTTGAGGGGTGTCACACTGAGAAAAATGTATTGTTACGACAAACAAATAAATAAGGTTGATATTAATTTTGTTGCAACAATTAAATTACTGTTAATTTAACAATCATAACGTCAACGTTACTACTGGAATTTATTTGCTTAAACAGTAAAATTTTGTTGACGTAATTTCTTAAAAACAAACTTATATTTGGTTCGTTGTGCTAATTTTTTCGTTAGATGTTATACTTAAGAATACGTGCGTTTGATTTTACCCAACATATTTGTTCTTGTTAAAAATACTTACGCTGGTTTGCTTATATTATTTTATTTATTTGCTTTGCTATGATATTTACTTGAATCAACCGTATTTACGACATACTATATACAAATTTAGTAAAGTTCAACGAGGCAGATTAAGGGCGCGGCTACCGCAATTTTCGTCACCATTTTTTTTATTTTTTATTTGTACCAGATATTTTTTTTTCTTATTGTAGAACCCAAAATGTGACTAAATTTGGCTCTTATGAAATTTTTTCATATCTCATAGTTTTCGCGTAATGACTTGTTAAAGTCATATTTTGCACGTTTCCGTTTTAACGACTACACTAAAACCAACTGATTTACCAAACTAAAAAAAATCGCAGCGAATAAAGACATTGCAGGCTACAATGGCATGCTCATAAAAATAAAGAATAACAATTATTTGTATTTTAAAAAAATTATTGAATTTAAAAATTTTTTATTTCTAGTTTTATTTTTTTTTAATACAAATAATGGGCATCATCAGCGGGTACAGCTTCCTAGGCAGAATATAAGTAAAACAGCGTAATTAGCAACAATAACAAGGACAATACTTAACACGTTATTTATATGCACAAAATGTATAAATACTTACCACAGAAACACTGGGTTGTACTGAAGGCATCTCGACCTCTTCTAATATATTCAGCAGAACAGAATCCAATGAAGGACATGGACTACTTGAATTGCTGATGGAAGTACCAACATTAGTTTGCAGTTTATTTCTGTCTAATGCCAGGTCCACCATTAATTTACTCCGGCTATTTCTGTACATGTTCACACTCTTTCAACGACACCTCGCTCAACAATCACAAGAACATTCAAAGAAAGTAACTTTATATCCAAAAAAAAAAAAAAAAACGCAAACGAAATGTCCAGCCATCTGCTACACACAAAAGTAACTGTCAAATAACTCTATTTACAGATAGGTTTTTAAAATGTCTGTTCACTTGGTGTCAGATAACTCTAAGTCTTGTTAACGTTTTCTGACACTAACATATATTACTAAACACCACAGCGCTAACTCCCTAAACTTTTTTTTTTGTGTTTCGATCACCATGATATTTTGGCAGACTGTAGATACCCATTATGTGTGTATTGTGCAATTATTACCTCAAAATGTTGATTTTTGGAGTTAGCGTTCTTTGAAACTAACCCCTCGACATGTCACAGGTATGTAAATATAAAAATTAAAATACACATTAGTAAGTTGTGATAGTCTAAAGGTTGTGGGTTTGAATCTGTGCATGTCCCTATTATTTTTATATTTACACGTAATTATGTTTGTATAAATAAAAATTTCTGTGCAAATATCTCTTACTTTCGTGATCAGAGCAAGCAAAATAATTTAAACGTCGTATACTTTAATGTTCGCTCAAACAAATGTATGTTTGATTTAACAATATCAGTATGGCGTCATCAACACGGCAAACATATTTCAAAGAAATAATTTGGTCGTAAGAAACCATACATTTGTTTGCAAGTATTCAACTGTACCATTTGATTGTTTCAAACAAATTTTGCTTCATTTTACAATATTTTTTTCTCAGTGCGTGATGTATGGAGCAGGGCCGGAATAAAGGTGCGGGGGAAATGGGAGATCCCCGAGGAAATCCGCCAATCAGTGGAATCGTCCGACACGATTCCCACATGAGAAAATTCGGGGACCTACCCAGCCGGAAATCGAACCCGAATCGCCTTGGTGGGAGGCAATTGCACCAACCACGGCTCCGGCAAAATGTGGAACAAAATTCAAACCCTCCACCTTCTATTGGGCTTATTCCGATAGAGTAGCAACGATTAACGGCGATTTTAATCGATTATCAGTGCCGTGGTCGATTCCAGTTGTAATACACATTTTAAAAATTCGCAATGACTCCACCTAGAGTTGTTTCCAGTAACGTCTTCCGCCTGAGCAGAAGGCGTCAGAAGTGGCTCGGGTGGGTTCATGGGGGTCGCCAGTGCCCGGGGGATTTTGTCTGCCCCACCCCCCCTTTTCTTCCTAAAAAAAAATACCCCACCACCAGAGAGCTCGCGTCCTTGGCGAGACAACCTTCAATTTGTACGCGCGGCGCGGCGGCATGCTCGGGGTGGCCTGTAATACACGTCGCACATTCATCACCACGCCGCGGGTAATGTGGGGTTTCTGCCCGCGAGGGGGGGGGCAGTGGGGGGCTGAGTGACCCCTCCGGGCCGCGCCTTTCCGCGTATCTCCGGGGATACCTGGTCCCGCTCGCTCGTGGCACCTGCTGGGAGCTTGGCCCAGCCCCTTCCCTCTCCCATACCCCCCATTAGCTTGCCCCATTGCACTGAAGACAGGTTGGAAAACTGATTTCTGTAGGCAGAGGCGTCTTTTGAAAAAAAAAATTGTTCTAACTTAATTCATTTTTTAACGAGTGCAATGACATAGAAAAGTGAAGTTACTTCGCTCCTGCCTGGTGAAGTTTGTAACACTCAACATGTTTGTATTGGTGGCTGGTTTATCAAAAATATTGCAACGAGTGTAAACTTGTTATTATATTTTAATGTTGGTACGAGTTTGCTGTCCTGGGACCAACCAGGCTTGATATGGATGGAATATTTGATAAATCAAATAATTAATCTATATCACCTAATTTATCATAAACCTTGTTATGATATTCTGCAATTGAATATCAATAAACGTTTACATTTAAACAATCCACAACTCGATGGGTTAACGGTTGCAGTTATCATTTGCGTTAAATATTTGTAACTTTCTAACGTCCAAAATCCCTAATCAATGTCTGTCTCACAAAAAAAAAACAGCTTTTAAATTACACACGTAACTGTTCACAACAATGTCACTTCCCAGAAATCTATCACGGTTATTCTAGCCACTAGTCAACAGTGGATAATTGAATTGAATACTAGCTTAGTATTGAAGTTCAAGCTATAATTGATTGTAGTTTAGTAGTGAAGTGTGAATTTTTCATAGCAGGGAAGTTTCGTTGTGGAAAACAGTGAAATGAACATTAATAAAACTTCACTATCAACAAGCCGAACAACAAGAATGAACTTATTGCTATGTATAGTGTAACTATTGCTTTACATGTAAAATTACTTATCAAAACAAATAATTAATTTTATAAACGGACAAACAGAATTAACAGCATATTATTTTTCGTTTTGAAATTTTGGTACACTGCTTACTGCATGCAGACAAAGATCACATAAAATGACAGGTTTGACCATTTTTTATAGATTTAAACGGAAATTTTCAAGATATAGTTTGTACAGTAGAATTTTTACTAATTATGTTGTGAAACATACATACCAATTCAATCTGTTATCCCAATCTGTTCTGTTATCACTTTTTTACTAGCCAACTTTGACAAAAGAACATGTTCGCCAGTGAAAATCCTTGCAATTTATTGAAACGGTGAAAATTCCGCTGCTTTTAATTTAGTGTGTATCGTTTTATTCTGTTCTAAGTTAATTGCTTAGATCAAGGCCAAATATTTCCCACAAGTTTTTGGCATTGTAATATTACGAGTAACAGCTTATAACAACACACATTTTGCTGCGCTGTTCATTATAGCGACAAATTCAGTGACGTCACGACATTCACAGTGCGTTCTAAACCCCTTCGAAAATCTCAGAATTGGTTGTAGTTTCGGCAATGTTTTTCGTATTTCAGTTAAAGTTTGTCGTCGAGCACACGAGAAATTCGGCAGTTATTCAAAATATTTGGAATGTTTTTACATGACATGCATGTTGCCCATTACATCCCACACTAGTATTAACAGCGTTTCCTTTTCATAAGCTTAAAGCTGGATTCACAACCACCACGTAGCGTAGCGTGCGTACGTACGTAACAGAGTTATTTAACTTTCTACTTCGTACATACGTACGCTAAATGGTGGTTGTGAATGCAGCATTTGCAAATGTAAGACTCAAATAAATATTAATCTATATTGAAAAATCGTTTATCTCGTGGTCATAAATTATTTATTTCTCTTCGAAAAATAAAAATAAATTACGATTATTTACTACCGCCTTTTTTTATGACATAAACAATTTCCGCGCATATTTAGGTTAATGTTGTTGTGTGTTAGTACGTACGTTAAGTGTGGTTGTGATTCCGGCTTAACTCATCACGTTGTGAGCATGTGTAAGTTTCATGCGAAAAGCGTTTTAAATGTATGCCAGGCGGTTGACAACAGTCTGTGATATTGTTTTCACATGAATTTGAATTTTGTTTTTAGCCTGTAGATCAACACTATAGATAAACAATAGACTATGTCAGGTTGAGCCAAAACAAATAAGAACCAAACGTGACAATACAGCCTCGCACAACAAACATTATTAATGTCTTTAATTACAGCCTGTGATTTTTGGTGGAAATAATTTTGCAAATATATTTTTTTAATGCCTCATGTGTAGAGATCGGAAAAATTCGCGAGTTCACTGACCTGTAGGCTAGACTCCAAGAATATTTGTGTAATCGTGCAGACAGCAGCTGCTTATTAGCTGCTCGCTGACACTGTGAAATAGTCCTGTATTCAGCAACAGTCATATTAAGGTAGATTTATCCCTGTCAGATCGGTTTTACGGTTTTTCTTATAAATCAGGGAGTAAACACATTGTTTTACTTTTTTCACGCTGACAAGGCATAGTTTATTGTTTCATTCACTTTTTGTAATCCATATGGCATTGTTTCTGTTAATGTTGCGGCTTCTGTAGTCGCTCCCGTAAATAAAGCAATTTTTTCCTTTTCAGTTGTTTCCCGTTGCAAAATAATGAATATATTATGGTTCCAGCAATTACAGAAAATCGATTAAGTTTGTATCTATGCCTTGTCGTGACAAAAAATTTTATACGTCGACTGGAACAGGAGTTATCGAGAAAAAAACAGATAAATCCAAGGTGGTAGGGATCAATACCCCTTAATGGCTCAGCTACTTCCAGGAAGTGTCGAGTAAGTCAACGGCCAATTGTGAACGTAATACAGACCTATAGTTGTTAGAACTCTAGCTTGCTCCTTAAAGAAAACGCGAGTTTTTCAGGTCTCTACTCATGTGTAAATATGCAGCTCTGCTTCATAGTGATTGGTTGTTTATCACACCTAGAGTCTAGGCTTCTACCCTCAAATCACAGACGTGTGGTGTCGCAGTAACCTTGTTCCTGTTGGCACAGTCAAATGAGCCACGTCTGTGCAATAATACATTCTGCAAATTACCATGAAGCAAAGCTGCAGATGTGCACGTACGGCATTCAAATAAGCTGTTGCAAAATTCTTTTCACGAAAACCCCACTGGCTCTATCTTTTTAAGTGAAAATTACGTCAGCAACGGGCTTTATCATACGGATCCTTAACCGATTAAGAACTCACGTGATGCAGAGCATTCTAACAATAAAAATTATCAAACAGCACTTGCTCGAAATAAAGACAATCAAAGGAAATGATAAAACAACTAAAGTATAATACAAATAAAAAATTATAATACAATATCCCCTTTACAACAGCCTTATACTATCCAGTTTTTAATTGAACCAACTAACCGAATCCAGCGCGCATGCGGTGCTACGTTCATTTTACGAGTATACAGACATTTGTTACGGAAAATCATTGTTAGGTATCCCGTATAATTTCATCTGTACACGAGGCCTGCATTTCGCGCATCTTACACCGAAGCAGTCCGGGTTTGATTCCCGCCGAGGCCGAGCCGGACTTTCACTTGTGGGAATCGTACCCGGCGACGTTGCTGATTGGCGATTTTCTATCGAGAATTTTCCGTTTTCCCTCGCTACTTTTTTCCGGCGCTCCTCCATACTCACCTCATGTCACGTCTCACCATCACTGAAGATCTCGCTTTTAAGAGCGCTTTGTACCGAAAAATTCGTATTTTTATAATTGGACCAAACACTGCCCAACTCTTGCATATTACACAGTAAAAAAATCATCTATTACAAGAAAAACTTTTAAACTAATGTCTAAACATTTATCGATGTAGGTACTAGGCCCTACTACAATGATGTCGCAGGTCATTAATATGGTCAAATTTTATATATATATCTGTAGGGACTAGTGAGATATATATATTTTTATGTGCAGAGTGATTGACGTGTAAGAAAATTTCCTTCAACAATTTGTGACATTTTTAAAAAATATTTTGTACCTTGTACTTTTACCAAATTAATGTTGGAAACTGGTTGCCAAACAATCGTTTTTGTTCCCCTTCAAACTATTGTTGAAAAATGTCCAAGAATTTATTTGTAAATGTACAATTATATTTGTAATCATTCCAAAATTTTGGTAAGTAGGCCTACATACTTATTTGTACAATATTCATGTAAACTTACAAAATAATATTTCGTAAACTACTTTTCAAATAATTTTTTCGTGAAAGTACAAAACAATAACTCTTATTGTATACATTGTAATTGATTATTTTACTTATTTATGTATATATATATGTATATACGCGTTCTTGTACATAATCATTACTTTATTTGAATGTAGGCACCAAGTCTTCCACAATACCACAGCTGAAACTCACAATAATGTAATCGAAATAGTGTTGGTAGTAAAAAATGTAATTTATTTCAATGACAAAGAAAATGTAACGTATAATCAT
>PNEQ01108292.1:0-38561 GCA_003012365.1 Medauroidea extradentata
AAAAAAAAAAAAAAAAAAAAAAATGATTTTTTTTTCTTTGAAAGAAACGTGATTATTAAGAATAAAACTAAGATGGTCAATATTCAAGGCAGACGATCCGAAAAGCAGGAACAAGCAGCGAGAAACAACCTATACAGGAGTTTCACTCTTTCACTCTACAGTAACCTATCGAGACGTGGTGTTGTACAACCTCTATGAGCCCAGGACACGGATATTTTATTTTTTTTTTAATAAAATTTTATTTTCATGAATTATTTCGACGTTACGTGACGCAGTTGTTTGTTACTCAGGTCTAAATTCCGGCAGGTTCTGGGCTCGAATTCCGTTAAAAGCTACGCGCGAACGTTCAATTTTGACACACAATAACTACAAGGCAGATCGAATTAGTGCAATTTACATGTAGTCGTTTAAAAGGGGTAAAATTGCAGTTCGCTTTACAATTAGGTTCCTCTACAACATCAGCTGACATATCGTCGGTATACTGCCATGAGTGATTAAGTCATTAATATTATTTTGTTTAAAAACACTATTAAATTGTAGATATTAACAAAAATGTGGTACGTTTCTATACTGTGACGCAATAGTACGAAATGAAGTATATACTTAAAACTTGGGCAATTGTTCGTGAACAATATATACATATTCCTAGCATTTTTATCATTTTATCTCATTTTGACTGGGTCACTTTTGGCAGTAAAACGACGATATATCATCTCACTAATATTAAGTTTGCTGTACCAAATACGTTTCCGTGAAACCTTTACGCACTGAAACTTTGTAATAGCAATAAAGTTCCAGTGAATATGTTGAAAATATGTAATTGGGGGCACCGTCACCAATGGATGTACACAGGGTAAATAAGATGTTTTTCATTCGATTCACCTCCTACCTTAGGTGTCTGTAACTACCCCACAGCGTCAAATTGGCAGGGTTATAAATAAGGTGCAGGCGAAGTCGCCGTTAATGTCAGGGACAAATTTAAGACTGCTTTTCGCGTGGACAACTATAGCTACTTATCCTGCTGCAGAACTAGCCGCTTGGACATTCTAACATTTGATGACTGAAGTACCAATCTTGAGTACAAATTGGTTCTTCAATTAAAGTAAATATTACCAGCAGTTGCGAATAATACTCGCGAGCAAAGCCGCGGAAGACTGCTAGTGTGGTATAAAAATGCATTGCATTTTTATTTTTGTTTGCTCATATTTACCGAAAGTTGTTCCAGAGGATATTTTCCCTATGCTAGCAAAATAATGTCAAATTCTGAAGATATGTTAAGTTAACCGGAATATTAGAATTTAAGATTTCTTAACGACTTCAAATAATCGACCTCTTCTCTGCTTAAAATTTTAAGCTTTATGTAACATTTCAAAGTCCTGAAGTACTTGCAATTAGTATCGTTAAAATTTATCCAAACAACGTTAAAACACTCGAGTTGTTTTACTGAATGTAAAATTTTATTTGCAATGCCAAATAATTTGCTGACTTTGATACACTACTTACATGTAAACATTTTTTGCATCGTGTGAGACTTAAAAATAATAAACCACGCAGTGAAAGTAAGTTATTTGTTATACAGCCCAGAAGGCTACCTGGTGTACCCAAGTAATGTTAATTGTACTACACGTTCGGAAGATTCTAGAAATTCTTATAGACGAGTTTGGCAAGCGACAATATCCCCCGCTAGTTGCGCTGGTATCGATGATGGGTACAGCCATGAACTATTCGCGAAAATAATTTTGTCCCAATTTGTATCAGTGCCGTAAGTACACATCTGCAACTATGCTTCATGGTTATTGGCAGAGTGACTGTGTGAAGTGACGCCTGTCATTTAACTGTGCCAATCACAATTAGGTTGCTGCACCACCACGCGTCTTTGATTTGTGGGTAGAACCTCAAGGCACGTGACAGTTAAAACATCCAATCACTGACCATGAAGCATAAATGCAGATGGGCACATGATACACTGAAACAAACTGGGGCTCAATTCTTTTCGCGGAAAGTCCAAGGCCCTAGTGATGAGGCTATTCGATGCTGGTGTTTAACAGTTTGTGGTAGATAAATAAACGCTGAAAACATCAGTTGAATGCTACACTTTTTTCGAAACCAATATGGATAACATACAAAATGACAATCCTAGATAACGGCATTTGCCAACTTTATGAGTAAATTTTTATCCAGAATTATTCATTCGTTACGCGTAATCTCTTGCGCTGCAGTTAAATGCACGAGGTTACGGCGTCAGAGATTGTGCCGCAGAAGTTTCTTCACTGGAAACGATTTCGTTCAAAACGTTAGCTAAAACTATTCTGTAGGATTTTGTTTTTTGACGTTCGTAAATTGGCTTCAAGAAACCTACATTATAGATAGATGCTTTTAGTGTTGAATTATGTACCTCGCCCCCTACGTGTTTAATTATTTTAATTTTCGCTTTTTTATTTATTTACTTTTTCTTAGAAAAGAAGTGTGAAATTGCTACTATAGTGTGAATTCTATTTATCTTCCGTTACAGGACCGTACAAGCAGTTGAACGTTCCGCGTACATTCAGGCAGCAATCAGTCGAACAGTTTTTTATATTCTTGATTTGCTGGATTGATTGCGGCCTAAATAGACGTCAAAAGTCCAACTGCTTGTACTGTAGCACAAGGTAAATAGAATTCACTCTGTAGTCGAAAATTTCATACTTTTCCTCTCAGAAAGTAGAAAAAGCGAAAAATAAAATAATCTAGCAAACGGTGCGAGACTCCACTTTAAGGAGAAAACATCGGAGGCAAACCGAACATTGCCAAAGAACGAAGTCATCTCCATAAGTACCAGAATGAAACAGACCCCTCAACTATGCTACCGCTACTATCGGTGGAAATTTTCCCTTGCCAAACTATTAACATTTTACATTGGTAACCTGTAGTAGTATTAACTTTATCCCAAGTCAACAGTATCTTTGTGATTTGACCTCCCAATGAGAGTGATAAATTGTAAATTGAAGATTTAGTTTCTCAAATAAAGACCAGACTGAGAAGCCTGGAACCCACTAAAACCTCGGCTCCCCCCGTCAATCCAACGTAAACTATTTAGAGTTTGTCATTATTATATTTTTATTACCCATGTAACGACAGCAATTCATCTTTAAAAAAAGTTAAATGTAAAGTTATAGCAATTTTAGAATTTATCTTTAGTTGTAGCTTCCTTATCACACTGACAGTGAAGAAGAGGATAGTGTCATCGAAGTCCAGAGACACTGGAAAATCGCTAAAATATTTTAAAGTCAACGTTATCACCAATAAACTGTAGTATATTTATCTTGCTTTTAATGGAAGGTGCAATTTGTGAAACGGTTGATCAGTTTTGGGAAGAATCACACACCTGTGTTAAAACTGTTCAGCTCAATAATTAGGCATGTTGAAGAGAGAAATAGTGTTTAAAATAGACTATAGCTATAGATGATTGTTTATCCGGGGAAAATTTTACTGTTTGCTAGGTTTCAACATATATCCAGCTTATCAATATCTCACTGGCTTTTCTCTGTACGTAGTGTTGTTACCTTATTTGACACAGCCGATAATAATCCCGCTGTTGTAATATTTGATGCCTGTTGTTGGTTTGCAGACAGCTACTGAGTGTCAGACGTCTATCGTCCAGTCACACATGTGGTGAGAAACTACAACGGTTTCATGGGTATGTTGGCACATAAATGTTCGCGATATACCATCATTAGAGATGATGGTTTATCGCGGGAAAACTTTCCTGTTAAATAGGTTTCAACGTACGTTTAGCTTACTGCTGTGAGGTTACTGGCTTTCACTCGTACGTGGAGTTGTTACCCTATTTGACTGTGCGAATAAGAATCTTGCTATTGTAGTATTTTATTACTGTTATTGACCTGCAAACAGGTACGTTGTGTAAGGCGTATGTCACCTAGTCATACGTGTTGCAAGAAACTATAGCGTTTTCACTAAATGTTGGTACAGACAGTTTTCGCGATATACCATCATCTCTAACTATATTTAGGACCATGAACATTTCGCGAAAATAATTTTTTCCCAGTTTCCAGCAGTGTCTTATGTGCACATCTGCAGCTCTGATTCATGATTATTGGTAGCGAGTCTTTGTGAAGTGACGTCTCTCATTAGACCGTGCCAACCACAGTAAGGTTACTGCGATACCACACATATATTATTTGAAATTAGAGCCACAAGACACGTGAGAGTTAAAACATCTAATTACTAGAGGGTACGTCAATTTCGCAGATACATTCCAGGTCAGGTTGAACGCCAATTATGTATACTTCATTGTCATGTCTGTGACTTGTTGGCGGATGTTACGAAACGCATTTGACTACTGCAAGCCAGTAGTAAATGAGGAAATAATGTGAAGTGCTATCGCTTGCTACCTGCTTGTACAGTTATTAGCCAATAGATAAACGACTGTGGCCAGTGGATTTATAGGACTGACAAGTTTAGACTGCTGCTAGATAAATCCGCGAAATTGACGTACCTCTACCAATAACTGACTATGAAACAGAATTAGATGTGCACGTATGACACATAAAGAAACTGGGGCAAAATTATTTTCTTGAAAAGTTCATGGCCCTAACGATAGTCAATATCAATAAAAAAAACTTCCAGTGTTATGTACAGTATGTTTGAGCCTACCGCGCAGTCTACTTTTCCCGCGATTTTTCAGCGTGATGTTATGATTACCAAGAGCCTCGCTTGGAGGACGGGCTAGCGACGACGGCAGTGCAATTAGGTCGGTAGTTGCACAAGACTAGGGCCTCTGCTATTCCCCCCCCCCTTGCACTGAAGTGTGGTTATATATTGCAAAGTATCGGGGCAATTGGGGTTTGTCTCCTTCAAGCCTTCCAGCCGTCACCAGCTAGTCAGGATTGTCCTGGGTCGAGACCCATGACGTGCTGCCATCCGTCGATAGCCGAGCATATTCATCATCAGCCTCCGGCACATCATGTTGCGGTGGGTCTAAGGTGTCCGAAGGGTCACCCATCATTAGAGATGATGGTTTATCGCGGGAAAAGTTGACTGTTTGATGGATTTCAATACACGTCCAGCTTACCAGAAGATTACTGGCTTTAGCTTGTACGTGGAGCTGTTGCACTATTTGACTGAGCCAATAAGAATCCCGATATTGTAATATTTGATGTCTACAGACAGCTACGTTGTGTCAGTGTTTTCAAGGCTATCTTGGCACAAAACATTTTCGCGATATACCATCATCTCTACCCATCATATAGTAGAGTAAAAACTTAACTAACTAAACAGCCGCTCCCCTCCTATCTAAATTATGTAATATAACCTGTAGTATTCTGTAAACTAAACTATGTAGAGTAAAGCCACCGTAATTAGCTTAACATATTTCATTCAACCGTAACCCTCATCGTTCACTTAACCACATAACCAAGTTCAGTAAAAAGTGCTTACCCCTGACTACAGCCAACCAACCACTATAAATCATGTCTAAAACATAGTTAAAACGACAGTTTTACAACAGTGTGTATACGCTCGCGAGCGTAGGGTCCTGGAAGCTGTAGTCTAACAGTTGGGTAAGTGCTGCTAGAGTGTTTGCAGTTACCTAGTTGGTGCTTGTAGGACTTCTGTGCGCTGGGGTTGGTGCGGTACCTCAGCACGTTGTCAACACACCGGCGCACTTGCTCATTGCTCTGGAAGCGCAGCATGGGGTCCTCGCGGAGATGAGCCTTGGTCTGTCCAGAGTCTGTCCTCCTAGGAGCACCTCCACCAGGCCTGCCCAGCTGCACCGCAGACTGGTTCTACAACACACCTCGCCTTGCTCATCACTCTTACACCTTGCACGCTACAGCCAGGACGTCCAGAAACGTCCGTATAATACGTACACCACGCCATTCCTCGGCTTAATTAGAGGCGAAACTGTTTATTGCAAAATATGTACAGTGACATTTTACGTGCACAATGTGGCAACATTGCACGGAGGAAGTCGCCCTTGCACTACACAGATATCTTAATACCACTGTTCTGACCATCATCTTATGGCACGGGTTCAAATCCCGAGCAGTCTAAGCATGTTTTACGTTTACTAGACGTAACGTACATGTGCATGGACGTGGAGCACACGAGGGGACTTACTTCTTGCTGTATTGCCACGTTTTCGTCGCCAATTTAGCCCAGAATTCGCGTGGGTGATTGCTATACGGCCGTTTCTGGGCATCTTGTATAGAGTGTTGCAAAACTGCATGCAAATATTTTGGAGGAACAATCTTCACATAAAGGAACAAAAATATATATGGTCATATGTCGGAAAATGCACCATTTCTGCACTAAAGTTCACAGTATATGACGACACTGCATAGCATGCGAACTGAATCGTGTTCCTGCGGAATTCAATTGCAGTTAATATCTGCAAATATATACCAGACGGGTAGTATATAATTGGACGGTAGGCACTGTCTGATGTGACATTCCACAGAAACATGATCCAGCCCGCGTGCATTGCACTGTAAGTCACGAGACCTGTAGTTCAACGGTGCGTTTCCGGATAAATCGCTAGGTGAGAATTTACAAGGTTCTAAGCGCCAAAATTACGAAAATAAAATATTACTTTCAGTATGTTCTTTCTGTCAGTCTGTATATTCTGGTTGCATAATCAATCCCGAACGAATTAATCAAGAATAAACAAGCCCATTAGAATGTTCATATTATCGCGTAGAAGTATGTAGTACCAATATTTCATTTTTGTGAATTCTGGTACTTACAACCTTGTAATTCCCACCCAGCAAAATGTTAATAAAAAAATTTATTCTCTAGAATGTGTCCTCCAAAATATTTGGCATGCAATTTTGCGACATTCTGTAGTTGACAACAACGAGACCGATGCAGTCACGTTCACGTTATAGACAGAGACCTGAAAAGCTCGCGAGTTCCCTGACCTGTATACTAGCATCAAAGAAAAGTAATGTTACTGAAGCAGACATCTGCTGTCATAAGGTAATGTGAATGTTACACGTCCCAAGTTATGGGCTATACAGGACAAAGAAAGCACTTTTGAAGCCTTGGTATTTTTTTTTCTCCAATACAGACAATTTGTACGTGAAATATAGAATGCGCATATTTCATCGCAGTGTAAAGTTAACGTTTGATGCACCAATAATATATGGTACTACTGTCTATAATACGATGTTACAAAGTACTGCTGTCTTCATCTTGAAAAACCTACGACAGTGTGTACGATAGTAAACAATAGCTGTGAAAGTCTTTCATACACTGAACAGCGATTAGAACTTTCTTTGCTCTCTAGGCCACTCTGTATAAGCTGATGGTTACAGCAGTCATCAACACGAATCATGTATGACACTTTATATTTATTAAAAAATGTATTTACAATTGGTGTTGGAAAGAAGTAGTATTATATAACACACGGCGATAAAGTAATACATCTACTTAGTTGTGTAAAGAATCGACTCATATCAATTCATTTCATTCAGAAGTACTAGCTCCAATAACTGTACTAATTACAAACATGTTATAAGTTTCTTTAAATTGCTACGTAAATTTACTTTATCTAAGTGTTCATGAGCAAGTCGATTTTAAGAAATGCTGATACAAAAAAGTTACATAACGGTTTTTTTGTAGACACGTACAAGCATTTATAGTTACGCCAATTCTGGTTAAAAATTAAATGAAATCATACTCATCAAATATATTCTGTGTGTTTCTTGTGGGCGGGATGCAATGGAATATCTGTATTACTAATGTTGTGTTATTTCAAATACTAAAGGACGTTGAACGTAAAATTGTTTCTAACTGTATTAAATTATCCAATTTACTGGTTGCCAATTAAGTGCATACTTACTGCACACTTCTAGAACAACATAAGACAAGACGTTATGAAAAGCAAGTTTAAATCTATGATTTTTTACTTTGAGATTTCAATTTTAAATACATATTGTAGTAAAATTGTTATTTTTCATGTTATATTACCACGCCCTTATAGTATTAATTTTCAGTGGTTATTGTCGCTCATAGTAGGGTGATTGTGAAATATCTTTAAAACGACTGCAATCTAAAACTGGATGTGAACCATACATACGTACAGTGTGAAGCACAACTACCAATGGATTATCCTATTTTGACATATCAGTATCTCTTTCGATGCATATTCTTGAATTAATAGCATAATTTATTTTATTTATCAGTTAATTTTATAAGTCATGCTAGATTTGAGAGTACTTGAATCTAACCCTTCGAGACAAAATTAGTTTTATACCCAAATTTCGGGAACTCTAAACTTAAAATCTTTAGTTATAGTTATGCTTGATAAACTGTAGTAGAAATTAGAATTCCAGTCAGGACTGCTGAGAAAGTAAGAGCAGTTTGAGAAAGAATGATCTGAGCAAATATCAGTATTCACTCGCGTCAGGAATAAGGACTGGAATGTTAACCTGTGACTTTCGGTGAGACCTTAATGAAGACTGCAGTCTTAATATAATAATGGGAAAATAGTAATTACTGACGTCAGATAGAAAGAAATGTGATGAGAAATCAAGCGGCTTGAAGTTAGTCAAGCATGTTAAAATTAACACTTACAAACAAAACTTTCTGTTTACTGACATCTCTCGTTCATGTTTTGCTCGAATTTTGAAAAACCAATAAGAATGTATTGAATTAACTCCGGAAATGAGCAAAGCAATATGTTGTACTTTCGCTCGTATGTCTTCCCGTGGCCTAAACTGTAGCATTGCTGTCTTCCATGTACTCAATATATAGATATTACTAAAAGTCGCAGGTAATTAAGTGTGATCATTCAGGACCCTACCCAATGTCTGTGACTGTTCGGCTACTAAGTATGTAAGGCATACACGACGGGCAACAGTAGTAAGAGTGAAAAATTCAAGCCTGAAATATTACCATAGACGTCATTAAAGTTGTATGCAAAAACAATACAAGTAATAATATATCATCATCAGAATTTTTAACTTATTTTATTTAAACTAGAAGTACAAACATTTTAAACAAATGTGTACGACACTGCCGAAAAATAAGCTCGCTTCAGGTTTTACAACTCAACGTAAAGTACAAAGGCCAAAAAAGAACATATCGGTTACGTGTGTTCCGAATCACTAGTAACAAACCCAGTGCTCAGAAAATATCACTCACGTCGCAGAATCTGCTAGAACTGTCGCAGATTCGTCGCTTCGCCTATGATAGCCGTAGGCAAATGCAAATGAAAGCGTAGTAAGTTACTCACAATATGCCTAAATAAGTTAGCCTTCCCAAAGAAAATAAACTTACGTACCAGCAACGTACACGTGACCAAAACTAAACGATTGCATCGTTTATAAGAGAGGCCAAGGACTGTCTTCTAACATTCAGTCGTCCGGCAGAAATTACCTCTCAAGCAATATCAACTGCACTTTGTAAAAACAAACGTCAGAAGTATATTAACCTTATCTTTCTCGGGGTAAAGTCCCTCCATCTGAAGTTTCCTCTTGCGAATGCAGTCAGGATTTGGAGCTCCACAGCCAGGCTTACCCCACGGAGAATATTTGTTTAGCATTTCTCTAAGCTGCAACATTTACAACGCAGAGATAGTTTATATAGTAATTTCTCTGACAGTAATTTTTGTGTGCATATTTTCTTTCCATCTACAGGGTTATTAGTTAGTGGTTGAACTACAGGTAATAAAAACTCGTTTAGTAATACGAGACTGTTCTGGACAAGGCAGAGGGTAATAACTGCTAAGCACATAAATTGTAATCCGTAAGATAAGTGTAACTTAAATATGACTGCAGAGATTGTGAGGATTCCGCTATTTACTCATATCCAGCCATTCTACTTGCACAACATGCAAGCTAGATGCACTCTGTGTGCCTTTGATTTCTAGTTTACAGGCTATCTAATAGCACACGTTTGTAATTTCATTAATATTTATGCTCCGTCCGTATTTCATGTACGTCAGTTGTCTTCATTTGACACTGAATTCTGATCATGACTTTAAATGTTACCCGAACTTTTAAACACCAAAAAACGGAGAAAACTCGGCAAAATATTATATAGGCGATTATCATAAGGTACCACAGCATCCCTATTTTATCATCCCTGCCAGATGAAGACAGTCTTAAAATATGGTAACATAAGTGATCTAGGATCCTATTGAAGGGAATATCTCAACACTCTGCCATGATGTGAATTTAACCTCTCGATTATAATGAACATTGAACGTGGCAAGTATTCATAACAAATATTATATGTGTCTATAAACGGATTACGTTCATACGAACCAAAGTGAATTTTAATGCAGATGCTCCTTTATTCCTGTTACAGTGTCGACATACTGAAATTTCACCAATTATGCTGCTTTTAATATTTCAGTTTGATAACACCCATGGTGAAGGATAGATTGAAATAATACATTTTACTTATTATTGAACTTGTCTTTAAAAATCTCAAAAATAAAGTACAAATATTTAAAAAAAAAAAAAAAAAGCATAAAGTGTTATCTACTGCAACGTCGTAATTCGTGCTCAGTCAATCCAATACTTAATTATGTTAATATATTATCAAAATATCCAAGTGAAAGAATTCTTGATTATAGCTAAACGAGGTATGTATATCAGGCCTTTAACTTGAAAATATCACCCTCATAAATTATACAAAAATAACTAGATACAGTTCTCAAATAGGTAATAAAAACTGTTTACTAAAATACACTGCGTTTTTTATGTATTATAATAATTTTAAATTTGTGCCCAGTGAGCGAATATGTATTACGATTAACATTCATAAAATAACGTAATATGAAGCATTTTACTAACTTACTATTCGCCTATTTGTTGTAGACAAGTACCTACTACAATCCTCGACATACTTCGCATCCATGTTTTGTAACTTCCAACTCGCTTCAATACTCATATTTATACTTGCTCTATGAAACCTTTGAGAGCTGTCTACATTGTCTTGGCATTTTAAATGTATTAGGTGAAACGAAGTTTCAGGATATTATGCTCGTTTCGAGAGCAGTCAGTATTAGTTGAGTAGGCTCTAGTGCTCCGACACTCCGCATTATTATGTTCACCACTGCAGAATACTATAGAATACTATGATGTATACAGCATTCGAGACCAGCAGTAATCGGACACACTGCATTAATTTGTTTTTACGCAGTAGTCTGTCATTTTAAAGACTTCTAGACAGCCCGCAAAATTCACAACTATCGGTAGTCGTCGAGACAGCTATCGAGGAATATTCCGATTTTTTCCCACTATATCCCGACAATATTCAGTATACAATTTTCATTATTCCGGCTTAGCATTAAGACATCACAGTTTTAAACAGTCGTATGTCATCGAATATTCCGATTAGTGTCAATCCGCAGTAATCAATACAATTAAAAATATTCTAATATTAATACTCCATACGACTGCGTCCTACGGTCAGACCCTGTAAGAAGATACAAAATAGCTCTTTATGAAACATCGAAAAGTTTAGGAACGGCTCGACGTAATATTTGGCAACAGTTTTTTTTTTAACTTGGCTTGTTTTTTTAATAACAGTATCATAGGATGCACTTTCTTGGCGCATGTTCAAACCAATAACTTGGTGCCGGAAGTAAATTTTTTTTTGCTTTCTTTGAATGATTTAGGGAATGGGTCAGTATTACAGCCTATTCCAACATAAGTACGGATTAATGTATAATTATCATAGCTTTAACAGTTGAGTGATTTTTTTATTTAAACGGTGTGATTTCAAGGCGCTTTCAACACGAGGATAATTTTTTATCCTTAAAATGAGCTGCTAAAATGCACCACATGAAATATTAACAAAATCTGTCAGAAAAATAATTGTATGCGATAGGAGGCTGGCAACCTCTGTTATTTTCAAGAAGTGAAAAGGTTTAAAGGGTGATTTATTCACTGGTTAAAGATATCTTCAACACTTAACGTCACCCTCAAAATCGTAAAATTCCTCCAAGGTCTTTTTTCTGCCAAAATACTATACTTAAACTAGAGTGTCCCACACAATGGCTACCTGCTTGTTATGTGTAACCGCTTCCCGAAGTTTAGACGTCAATTTCCTTACATCCTGTACAAACATTCTTTGGTTGATTTTCTCATAGTCCTGGTATTTAACACAGCTGCAAGTGGGCCAGAATAATTGAGCACGTGTACAAAATCTTAGTGTTTGCTTGTACAGATCTTTAAATTTTTTGGGAATATCTGCGTATGTTTTGAGATCACGGTGTCTTCAATGTCAAATTCGCAAACTGTCAATTTATTAGCAGACGAGTGACTATCTTAGTAAGATTCCAAAGCGATTATAGCACAGATATTCAGTACGATAGTCTTCCAGCGGTTTTAGAGAGCAAGAAGATACAAATAAATTTAAAGACATCTACAACATTTAAAGTAAGCTAATAATTGAAGTATTTTCTCGAACATGAAATTCTATTAGGTTTACGCCAAGCATATTTTAGAAAATTGCCTATTTATGTAAATTTCTAGTTTAATAATATTAATTTCATTAATAAAAATAACATGACTTTATTCACCCAAGTAAACTGACATAAATGTCAGGAACAAGGCGACAACGCCAAATAAATTTACTGTAATGACCATACGGTGGAATGATGGAGCTCAAGCTTTGAAATAAACGTTGTGCATTAACTCAGTGATTATTTTTAACATATGCTGTTGCTAACAATCTTTTAACAAGTCTGTAATTTTTTAAGACTATGTTCATATAAAATAAGACAAGTTTGTGGCCATAACAGAAGATATTCGGTACAGGCTAATTGTCAAGTTTGATAATTTAAAAAACACTTATAGCTACAAAATTAAATACAGTGCATAAGCTCCAAAATATACAATATCCGTCCCTCAACATATATAGAAAACCCGTTGTTTAAGTAGAATGGTGAACATGGGTCAGAGGCGGCGTCCCTGCAATCCTTGCTGTCGTTTTAATACATGACATACGCACGAACATGCTTTTTATACAAATGTGTAGAAACTGCTTACACCAAGCATGAAATATTATTAAAATATATTCTGTGACGCATGCGATTCACGTGCGAGCCAGCCATTTTCTCTGACTATTATAAAATAAAATTTAACAATATACTAATGAACCTACTTTTATCAACTTTCATGCAGATCACGTTAGTTAAATTCTTGACAGTTTGTACAGTTGGCAGTGAATAAAATTTCATTGAAAGCTACGTAGGTCATTAGAAATGGAACCATAAACTCATGCAACACGCAAAGAAACACTTATATATATATATATATATATATATATATATATATATATATATATATATACACACACGTACTCATTTATTACCCGAAACTCTTACCCAAAACATTTTTTTCTTCAATAATGCAGTTACGGTACTCATACAATTAAACTATGGCAATAGTCTTCAACGTATGAACTTTGTTGAGTATGGCCAATGATTCATTAGATGAGAATAACTAATAAAATTTTTAAGAAATTATTATGACTGAACCATTAAAATCACGTTCATATAACTTTCTGTAGCACTAGTGTGCCACATTCGCTAGAGATTGGTTCACTAAATTTCCAAACATAACGTTAAAACCACTTGTTTTTTTATATTGTTATCACATACACATCGGTAGACAAAACAGGGTTTGTATAGACATATTTTAATTTTTTTTTTGTCGTCTACAGACTTTATTGCAGTGATTCGTTTTTACAAAATTGCAACTAATGTAGATTTTAATGCTTGTACCTATTATGAACATTCTTTAAAATTGGTCCAACGATTTGTTATTATATCTCATTGTTATCTCTTATTATATCATCATAATTTTTAAAATTATTATGTATGTTGTATAGACTGCCATTGTTATTTGTACTTTTGTACAAAATTGGTTAGGAATGTGTTAATTTTTTCTCCGAGGTAAGAATCAATTAATGTTTACAATTGGCTATACAGTCTGGCCCTGAACTGCGGGAACAATCGCTGTGAAGTGATTCACAATGCAACATCAGATAAAAACCCTTACACGAACTATGTAACACAGGGATAAGTAAGGAATGTATACACCAGATATTTCAAATAGATTAAGCAGAAATAAATAAAATCTATTTAAGATGAAAATGTAAATCTGTCAGTAATGACGTTTCTTTAAGCAAGACTTGACACACAAAAATAGTTGAACGGTATCGTCCCCTACACTGAGAAAAAGTGAGTGGTATATTGTGTGAGGCGCACCTTTACGAACCTTTTATTTTTCCTTGACGTTATAGTAACTTGCATTACTGTGTGATTATTGCGTGATTATATAACGTCTTATAAAACGATAAAAATAGCCAAGGGATACACACTCGTTGGTAGGATAATAAAATAATATTTTTTCCTGTATTTTGCTTAAAGAACGTAGTTATATTATAGATTTTATATTCCATCATATGTTTATTTTTTTATTTTAAGTTTAAATATTTGATGCATCGATATTCAAATGAGGATACCTCCTTTAATGGTTATTGAGGATGTACAACGTCGTATAATTTTTATACAGGATGGAAGGTAAATCGGTGAAAAACTCACGGGTACAAGTAGCCAGACCTAAATAAAGAATAATGGGTATAGGAACCACGTCTCTATTGTCAATAGTATGGGCGTAATAACATCGTGAAAGATATGTTAAAGAACGTGTTTAAGTGACGATAATTCAACATCCACTACAAATGGAACGCTCACCTTCCGAATTCGATTTGGATGCATGACGACACGTATGTAGGGAATAAAGTGTGAACACCATCCCATCCCATGCGATGGAAACATGGGGTTGCCTTTGGTATAATGCACGTTTTTCTGTACATGTACGCCTGTAGCAGCCCATCCTAGTAATTAAAGAACCGAAATGACATAAGAAACAAAAAAGGTGCACTTGTCCGAACACGCTCAGACAAACAGTTTCTGAGATACAAGCACTCAAAAGTCAGAGCATTGTGGTATGCAATCCTTGTAGAACGTACGTGAAGACATGCTTCCGAGGAACACCAGCGATGTACAGTTTCATTACCGAGAGGAATGCAACACACATGACAACAAGTAAGGGGGAAGGGGGGTACTTTTATGCAGGGGGCAGGCAGGACATCTTTGGTGGTACGTGTAATGAGGCAAAACAATATAATATTTCATTGTTTAAATTTGCTGGAAACACAGGAGCTACAGTATGCACGTACCAGCACATAACACGACAGTGATTACTTACTTGTATTTACATTATGCAAAATGACACCTTGTAAGTTTCTAAGTAGCGTGTGTTTAAATTGTCCTCTATCTGTCCCAACACAGGCACGCACATGACGCATAATCGCGGCCTGCACCGCACGCAGGTGATCGTTGATTACATGTTTACAGCAACATGCAGTCTGGAAATGCATTACTCTATGCTTTCCATAGTTACATGGTGCACTAGTTCCTTAAAGAATCCCCACAAAGAGTAGTCTAAGGGACAGAGATCCGGTGACCTTGGTGGCCAGGTGGCAGCAGCCTAGACTTGTCAGTCCTATACACCCACTGGCCACAATCGATTATCTATTGACTTATAACCGTTCAAGCAGGTAGCAAGCGATAGCACTTCGTATTATTTCCTTAGTTACTACTGGCTTACAGTAGTCAAACGCGTTTCGTAACAGCCGCCAGCAAGTCACAGACATGACAATGAAGTATACATAATTAGCGTTCAACCTGACCTGGAATGTATCTGCAAAATTTACGTACCTCTAGCAATTATACATTCTGCCAATAATCAAGAAGCAGACCTGCAGATGTGCACGTAAGACATTGAAACAAACTGTTGCAGAATTCTTTTCACAAAAAATCGTGGGCTCTAGCCATCATCTCTAACAATGGTCACGGAACCAACACTCTCACTCTTAGACCGTAGCGACACTTCATCAAACTTGAGGTAAGAAACTGTGGAGTTTGGCAGGATAGTAAGGTGTTCTTTGACAGTCAACACGCTGTACAAAGTCCAGTACTTTACCTGGATTGTTTGTGGATGGGAGAAAGGCAATGCTCTAACATTGGTTAAGGCTGCCGTCTGCCTTGTAAACAGCGTTGCAGCGTGTTACCAGAACTCTTTTTTTTTTTTTCTAAGAAACTTCTAAACGTGTTTCTAATGTGCACATTCACGAAAAGAACAAACACTTCAAACGATGTCGGAATGGTAGTTTAAAAACCTCGCGTTAATTAGAAAGGTAATTTTGGAGCCCCTCAAAATGGCTAAAAACAGCTTTTACAATATATTATATTTAAACAACCATTCATAGGATTTGTGTGAAACTACGATAGAAAGGTATATTGGACTTTGCTTAAAACTTCCAACCAATAAAAAAATGGGGTCACCACTGAAAGTGTCAGGCGAGTGTTGTGTGATAACACTGCACGCCGCGCCGTTTCAGTGTCTGGCTTTAGAGGCAATACCGCACAAGATGAGCCTGTCAACATCGCCCTGCTCCGTGCTTCACTCACGAACACGCGGTCATCAGGCAGGCGCCTTAAGAATTTCACCCTTAGCTGTTAAGTACAATTGTTTACAATTAAAAACAAGGGGCTTGCATGCAGTAATAATACGAGTATTTACACCATCTACGAGTATTTTTAATAACATTCCTGAAAGCAAAAATAATTGTAAACATGTAATTGCATACGAGATGTGCAAACCTGTCAACTTCTTTCTACTTCGCTCCGCCATGAATGCGAGTTTCTGTCCGCTCAACCTCTAAATTAATAACGGGTTTTGCTATCGTTGGGTATGTGAAATTTTCGTGAGTTCTTTTAAGAGCAAATTAGAATTTGAAATAATGTATATTTTCGTTTCTTACAGCTGTATATGGTAAAGTAAACACTTTTGAATACTAATCAATGACAATTATATTGGGTAATAGATTATTTTACTTTGGGTTCAGCTTCAGTTCTGAGTACGGCCAAATTTTAACGCTGTGTTATTACTTACACTATTTCGTTTATATCAATAAGTGATGTAAATACACAAACTGGCTGATATATTAAAAGTTGTCAGGGTGTCAGCAGTGCAAACTTTACCATGCATAGCCTACGGACCATTCATAGTAGCTTGCAGCAAGAGAATAAATACATGAGGCTCCTGCGTACAAAGTTGTGTAGGGTCTGTCATGCAGGTAAGTAAGCTCGCGACATTTTCCCAAACATATAGCACGCATAAAAGTTCATGCCACTTGCAGCTGTGCAGAAAGCCATTGTTACACTGACACTTCTTGAAGCGTTAGGAATGACAGCAGCGCTGGCGTGCTCACCTCCCTTTGTTCCTTCAACTTGTGGAACCACTCGTCCTCTTTCTTCCTCTTCATCAAGTCCAGTCCCTCCTGCACCATGACGCGTTCTCTCTCCCTCCGCCGCTCGTCCGCTGACGACCTGCCTACCATCTGCAACACACGCGTTAACTATTAGTCCAAAATTATTATTTTTTTCACATTCTTAATTTTCTGGCCTGATTGCGGCCTGAATATAAGTTCAATGTTCAACGGTGGTGTTTGTGCTGTAGAGCAAGGTAAATATTATTCACGTTATAATAGCAAAATTCATATTTTTCTTCTTATTTTTTTTATAAAAACCAAAAATGAAAATCCAATATCGCGACTGATGTGGAGCCTTAATGCTGTTACTGATTGCTTGGGTTAAAGGATAGAACTTCGAAACCAACTTAACATTGTTGCAGTGAGCCAAAACATTAAAACATTCAAATTGATAACATGATTGAAATATTTTTGGCAATTAAAAAAAAATACTCTCGGCGAAATCGATTTATTGCTACAACCGATGCCGATGTGATTAGCCTCGATACCCCACACCCTACCATCGCACACTGTCTGTAGATCCCGGCCAGTTTACAGAGTACATGGACGCAGCTGGGATACAGCCGTCAGATGACACACCTCTCGTAAGAGAATCTCTGTGTATAAATGGGCGGCGGTTGGCGCAGTGGATAGAGCACTCGCATCCCAAGAAGATGATTAGGGTTCGATTCACGGCGGGGCCGGTCCCCGGATTTTCGCATGTGGGAATCGTGCCAGACGATGCCGCTGGTCGGTGGATTTTCTCTGGGATTTCCTGTTTCTCCCAACTTTCTTGTTCTGGCGCAGCTCCATACTCACATCACGTTAGCCTTCACCTGCGCTAAAGACCTAGATGTCAAGTGCTGACCAAAGTATATACTGACCATTTAACGGCTTGTTGAAATAAAACGTTACCTGCAAAACTAATAAGACCGCTTCGCTCAGTGTGTGTGCAAATAAACTCATAATGTTTGAATCGGTCACGCACATCTAGGATTATGCCATAATACATTAATTTATTCATGCTGTACCTTCCGACATTGTTTACCTAAAAACATATACGGAAAACTGAAAATCAAGGTTTGGATTATGAACTGTCAAATTAATAAATTTGGTTACAATTGATTAAGTAATTCTTTAAATACAACAAACAAATATATTTATTTAGCCAGGTATAGAGTTTGATAAATTCCAATTATATCGCTCTTTTACACGTCAAATTGATTAAAAAATGTTCGAATAGCCGTGATTTTTAAATACATGCACAGTATGAACTAAATGTATGAAAATTAAGTGACCTTACTAGTATATGTTTACAGAATTTGATGATATTTTGAAAAAAAAGTTCCTAGTTTATTGCGTTTATTCAAAAAGTGTTGCTACGCAGTTTTGAAAAATTAAATACGGCTTGAAAGAAATACATAAAAGTCAAGATACCTTAGAGTACTACATCTGTACAATGTTGATGAAATACGGATGGATATTTCCTCGCATTAAAAAATTAATAAGAAATTTCAAATTTACCACCATATTGAAAGTATACTAGGCTAACCAAATACATAAAAATTAAGCTACCTTACTTAGCACTTGAAATGTTTAAAACATGGCATGAACAAAATGAGTGTACTAAATTTGATGAAATTGAGTCCACGGATTCAAAAGAGTTTAGGATAACGTACACACATACACTCACCTATATACACATACACACATATACACACCGAGGGAGGTGGCGCAACGGTAAAACATCGGACTCGCATTTGCGAGGAACCGAGATCGATTCCTAACTCCGGCCATCCTAATTTCAGTTTTCCATGGTTTCCCGAAATCGTTCCAGGCGATAACTGGGATGGTTCGTTAATAAAGGCCATGGCCGATTTTCTTCCAATTTTCTTTCCTCGTGTACAGTTACACATAACTGTATCGAAAAGTATACTAAAAAGTGGCACTCACTTCTTTGTACTGTAAGTTTTGTCGTTGCCAGTATAAAAGTATTAAACAAGCAGGACTCGCAGAAATGCTCAGTACGCTGCCAAAATTACCTACAACCAAGTGAAATGTGGATCGGAAAGGTTATAACCTATTTTATAATATTTGGAACTTAACGAGACGAATATCTGGAAGACGTTTAGCACATTATTTCCCATCTATCTAAATTCACACTTAGCTTCCCATAGGAGGAGTGATTAGAAACTGCAACTTTCTTTTATTTCTATGTAGAACAATTATTTAGAATTTGACAGATTAACAAATTTCGAAAATATCGCTAACTGGGACGAGAGGATTCTGTAAGTTTCTTTTAAACTTCAAAGAACTTTACGTCATAAACGATTTATACTTTTAAACACTGTAGTTTTCATTTTGACTTGACTAGTTCGATTTTATTTGCGTTTTGAAGTCTGTTAAAATCTTATACCCTATGAAAAAATCCTAATGTGAGATGATGTATGTTAAGTTAATCTACTTTGAAAAATCTTGTTATAAAAATTAATATCGTATACACAGTTCAAATTACTTATTCCTTGACTTCAGATGTCGTTACCTCAACAACATGAAGTTTTAATATAAGTTTCGAAGTGGTCAGATCTTTGTAAAATTTCTAACCGAAAATAATTCTCATGAAATTTTGAGTCGATAAATACCGTGCCGGGAGGAGGAGTGTAAGTCTTAAGAAGCAGTGTCTATGGTAAACTGCGCAAAAGAATCGTGCGAACCATTCAAAACATTTAGGCTGAATAAACATGCACCGGAAATGAGCATTAGGATCAGAGATGATCGATAGGTTAGTAAATAGTCCTATAAATATAGCTGGATCTCCCCGTCTGTTATCTCTGGCCATTTATAACTAGAGAATGGAAAAATTCGTGGGTTCACTGACATGTAGGCTAGCCTCCAAGAACATCTGTGTATTCAAGCAGACAATATCTGCTCACTGGTTGCTCGATGACGTAGTGATATGGGCCTGCATTTAGTTGCTTCTGTACTATTGGCTAAGCGACTTACAAGAAACGTCAAATAAGTCACGGGCCAATTGCGAAAGTGGCACGAACTTACAGTTACTGGAATTCTAGCTTAGGGCCAAAAGAAAACGCGAGTTTTTCAGGTCTCTGTTTATAACTCATTCTTTTATTTAAAAGTTTATTACACTCTCATTTTCAACTAGCTTCAAAACATAGACTCCAAACAATTACAACCAATGGTAAGTTTTATATTATGTCAGTTAAGATATAAGTAAAAATCCAGTTTTTTTTTTACTGTGGAAAGTGAGACAGTGAAGTTTCACGTTTGAGAATTTTTACAATTCCTTGTTTGATGCATTGTGTATGTTAACACTACTTCGACGGTAACGAACTAAATACACAATGCTTTCCAAAATGTTTCAATATTAATTTTTTTTTTATTCTGTGCGAGAAATTTTTTTGAAAGTTGTACCACGTAACCGAGTATTTAAAAAAAAAAAATCTAATTTTTTTTCGCGGTAACTGAGTCGACTTACCGAATGTCTGGAACTTAAGATTCTTTAAACATTTCACAATAAAAAGAAATTTTAATAGACATTGTTTTACAAAACGAGTCACTTCGTTTGGATTCTAAATTAAATATAAAGCATCATTACAATCGTTTCTATTGACGAACAGGCAACAAACAATTTCCAGTAAACGTTATTACTCACATAAATATAACCTTTGTAAAATTAGTAGTATTACTTTTTAATTTTTATTTTGGTTCTCAAGAACTATCCGCCGCCGCTGCTATCTAAAACTGGACTAACTCTCCAAAAATATATGTTTCAAAAATTTTCATTCCAAATGATTTGATGTTACTGGTTTGAAAGCTTGCATTATACACCGGACGCTTTGATTTCAGCAGTTTCTCATTCCTCCGCTTCGATAAAAAAAAAACGCTGCAAAGAGACGACTTATCATATTTATTTTATTATGAGACAAGCGTATAGCAATGAACTTCGTCCCTACTAGTGTTTCATAAAAGAGTAAATACTCGAGGAAAACATTTATTTCTTAATAGTTGGCTGAAACTGAGAAGAACCCCGGAATGTGCGATCGAACTATCTGTTACTCTCATCGAGCCACTGACATTCATTTTGTTAATTATCGCATTTAACACAAATTTTAGTTTTATTTCTACTGTCAAATTCCTCTATGCTTAAAAATATTATTTTTTGTCTGTTTTTAAAATATAGGTTTGGAAGTACGTATCAAAACATTCTGAGATGTTGTTAACGGCAAAAATTATGGCAGACGGAAATAACAAGACAGAAACCGTGAGGCAAACGCCAGACGGTAACAAATGTTTCAAACGTTCAAGCCCTTTTCACGTGGCCCTGCTATCGTATTGGTTAGTATATGTCTACTGACAAGCTCGGATTCATTTTTTAACAATCGGTTGTATGACATATAGCCTACTATATGTATTATTATGTACGTGCATATATATATATATATATATATGAGTTGGTATTACAAATAAACTGTTTTTTGGACATACGACATGCGAGAGAATGCTGCTGTGTTGCAGAAAAAAAATCACAACAAAAATTAAAACAAATAGATAAAAGCCAGTATAAGCTGTTGTCTAGAAACATGTAATATACACACAGATGCGGAAAGTCTTATCCCAAAAAACTACACGAATTCAACAAATTAATTCCCGGGTGGAATGTAATCGCGGAGAAAAAATACACAAATAAAGAACAAAAGAAGAACAGTAAAAAAATAAAAAAAATAGGGTTGTGTGTGTACATATACAGGTACAAACGTTGTGAGGTGATTCCCTATCCAAATATGTATAGAAGACATTATGAGAACAATGTCGTACAGTAAATAACTTATAAAGGAGATATCTAGTCTTGAAAAATCTAAGTTTGAAACGGTTTTAACTGAAAACAATAAAAACTACTCTATATTAAGAAATAATGTATGAAATATGATGTAACTTGCGTAAACCTTAAGTTGTATGACCATCCTTGTAACGCGGGTTACATATTTGGCAGGCAAACCAACAGGCACCCTCCCTTTTTTCTCGCAAAAACTGTTTGCATTGGATGTTCCACGAAGTTAATGTGTAGTGTGCACTTAATCTGCGCATTAATTCTTTGAAAATAATAAAATACCTAAGGCTTACACACACCTTGAAAGGATAAAAACATACCGCCTTCATTTCATCTCAATGTTGGGAATGTTAGTACTCCACAATTGTGCAGAAACTTAAAGTCTACATAAAGTAACATCATCATCCGTAGAAATTAATTTTAATTTCCAGTAGGTTTTATTATTTTCACTTAAAATAATTTTAAATGCCGATTTTTAAGGGTGGATACCTCCTTATTATGAGTTACGGTTCGACATTTTTCGTACACGTTTTTCTATCACTTGGATAGGGAATCACCCCACAGTGTTTGTAAGTGTAGTTCAGGACCATCCAGTATGTATGTGTATGTGCATATATATATATATATATATATATATATATATATATATATATATATATATATAAACTGTAGCCTCTTGTAAACACATCAACAAATTTATTTCATATATCTGGCTTATGGACATTAATTTGACTTCGATTGACAAATGTCTGAATGCTTAAAATAGCATGCTTCCACAATACTCGTAGAGTTATTACGTTTCAAATTTATATAAGGATATTCTGAATCGTAAATGGTAACAATATGGTGAACCCAAACTACACGGCGAATACTGAGAGGTCCCACCCAAGATGGCGACCATATTCACGTATACTCTCCACATCTAAGCTGTACTTGATATTTTTAAAAATATGTATTGAGAAACATGGAAATATTTCAGTCCAGTGATCTGGCTCTAAACATACATAAAATACGACAACCAGTATTATTTTACGATAAAAACGAATTTTAGGTTTTTGTAAGCTTACAAAGGGGCGTTAGAAGTTCTATTTCATATTTCACAAATGTTAGTTTGACTTCAGCTGTTTTATAACTCTTAAATGATTCTGCCCTAATTTAATGACTTGAAGCGAAGAGATCTTTTGCAGCGCTTTGCAACAAGGTTTTCCGCGCTGGTTAGGAGTTATATGAGTTGCGCTGAAGGGGGGGGGGGGGGGGGAATCACCGAGAAAATTCCGGTCGACCAACGGCATTGTCCGGCACGATTCCCACATGCGAAAATACGAGTCGACCTCGCCGAGAATCGCACTCGGATCGCCTGGGTAGGTTGCGAGCGCCCTCTTCCGTTACTTTTATATATAACATTGCTATTGAAGTTATTGGTTCGGAAACCCCTATTACGATATGCTGGTTGGTTAATGGAAGCAATATGGCGAACAGAAACAATATAGCGGAACACAGAAAGACAACGACCAAGACTGTAGTCGGAACTCTCGAAACCCCTCAACGGATTGATTATATTTACCAGGACGTCCAACTTAGTTTTTGTCATCTATTCACAATAAGTCAGGGCAGACGGCAGAATGCGTTAATTTCGCTTGCTGAGGCCTTGTGAGAAGGTAAGTCGAAGGTGTGTTTTCAGTTTGTCCGTTAAGTGAATACAGTAAGAATAATGCTACCCTGTTAAAGACCTTAAAATTTAGTTAAATTAATAATGAAAAACCACTTCTCATTAAGCACCGACACACAGAATAAAATACAAACAGTTAAAGAACGAATGTTCAATTGTTTTCCTGTTTTACTAAAAGTAATTACAGTATTTTTTTTCAGGGTCGTATATCTCTTACTATATTCACTAAGCGGACAAGTAGGAAATAATTCTCGACTGACTTTTCATAAGACATTACCACTCAAAATTAACGCACTAAATTATATCGCCGCCTGTACATACACGTTAGGAAACATCATAATTTCAAGAGTGTAATATAAGTTTCCACGTATAGAGTAAGTAAAACTGTGTTGTTTTGCTCAATACTGAAAAAAAAAAAAAAAAAAAAAAAACTTAAACAACTTAGCTACTATCCTATTATATTTTTATATTATTTTCCGCCCCATTGGCTGATATCTCGTGTGTAACAATATCAGGCTATTTAAATGTGTACGAATTTGTTTTATGTGAGGGGTAGTTAATTTATGTCACGGCAGCAATTCACCCAACTCCAGTTGCTTCCCCGGAGAAGTAAAGTGTATTAATAATATCAAATAATCAGCTTAACTTGTTTTTAAATGTGCGTTACCATTTTTATGCGTTTAGAACTTCACAGTTTTTTGTTTACAAACAAATCTTTAAAAACGCTCTGCACTTAAATTTTTTAAATTTTATAATTGTACCAAACACTGTTCAACTCTCACACATTAGCTACAGTAGGCCTAATAGTAATTTCCTACAAACAAAATATTTTCGGTCCCGTTGTTTTCGTACAAACTCATATCGAAGTAGCGATTTCACTATTTTCGTTTCTTTCCCAAAGTAAAATTACTCAAGTAAACATCATTTGCACTAAAAAAAATTCTTGAAGAAATACAATTTTTCGCATAGCTTTGAATGCCTCTACCCTTTTAAAATAATTTTACGTGAAATAACAAAGGTGTCATTCTGTAGCTTAATACATTTACTTTCATTCCAAATGATTTCGTTAGTATCATTTGAATAGTTTTTACTTTGGGTAAGTAGCGAAAATATTCAAATCGTTACTTTGTCATGTGTTGTACGAAAACAATGGAACCGAAAATTTTTTGGCTGTGGGAATTTTTTTATTTTATATAATGTGTAAGAGTTGGTCAGCGTTTGATATAATTACAAAATTACGCATGTTTGTGTGCAGAGCACCCTTAACATGCACTTACAGTACGTTTAAACACAGTTTTGCTTTTAAGGACATATACTTATACGAGTACCGTCAGGTCTGCAAAGCCGAAAGTTAAGCAAATAAATTGTGTTTCCTTACATACCGTAATTATCACATGCCAGGACACACATTGATTTCTCTAAAAGTCTTCTGCGTTCGGCATGGAAAATATACCTGCATTACACAGCATTTCCATATCATTCCTGAAATTCAATGTTTGAAGCCTCATACCAAAGCTGAAACTTTCTTTGTATAGCATTATGTTAAAATCATTATTATTGTGAGATCATAATATTTGTTGTACTAGGTAGAAATTATGAATTATGATGTTTCATAATGTGTATGTACAGGCTGAGATAGAATGGAGTGCGTTAATTTTGCGTAGTAATGTCATATAAAAAGTGAGTCGAAACTTTTTTTCTACTTGTCCGTTTAGTGAATATAAGTAGTGAGATATATAACCCTGAAATTGAGGAGTTGGCTGGAATAAAGCCTTCAGTAAGCTAAGGCCTTTCTTCAAACAAACAATTGTTGTTGTTCGATTACGTCCATAGAAGACTCCTTCAAATTTTTGTACCTATATCTAAATTCTACGAAGTTGTGAATTTCCTCCTACTAGTTACTATTTTATATTACTATATTAGAAAACATATGATAAATCAGGTCGCTTTACAAGTGCCAGTTCTCACGAAAACAAACTGAGCAATATATGATTTATATCGTGTTTTTTGTCTACGCCAAATGAAATACTATAAGCATTTTCATACCAAAGAAATAACAAAAAATGTGCTATGAGATAGTCATAATGCCATGCACGAAGGTAGACATTCTTTTTACGGAAGCTATACTAAAACTGTTAAACAATCGGTGCTTACCTTTCCAGACACGAGCGAAGTGAAGCCGGTGATATTAGTTAGCTTCTTACATTATTCTTCTATTGTAGGAAACAAATATTTGGATGCCCGAAACCAGATCTCAGTAGTTTGAAGGCAGGCTCCAGATATAAATGATAAGTTTCAACCGCTTTCATTTTAACTGAAAACTACTGGCAACAAAAGTTATGTCGGTTTGATTAAAGATCAAAATCCAAGTACAGAAAACTACATATTTGTTAAAATATAGGTATTAGTATTTTAATTTTATGTTTCTCTACGATGTTTATAATGGATTAATTTTATCTGAAAATTTATAAAATGAAGCAACAACTAAAATTAAATCAATTAAAATACACTTTTAGGTTTCTCAAACACTGTTTGAATAATTAGATTCGTCTGATAAAGTTGCAATGAAATGTATAGAACTAAACATTAATCTTCAGCCTCGTTTTCAAAAACGTTAACATTTTTAAAACACAAATATTTCCAGTTTCCGATGGTAAAGTCATGACTTCTTGCTACAGGTGGTTAGTAAATCAGCATGAAGATTAGTTAGGTTAGAGCGGCTGTAAATTCACCTAGTGTGACCTAGTAGTTGGGAGTGGCCCTACCCGCTGTCTGGAGCACCGTCGAGCTGGATCCGGGCGACTGTCCCCGGAGCGCTCCGGTGCCGTCGCAGCCGCCCACCTCCTTCCCCAACCCTTCTCCCTGCTGCTCCGGACTTCAGCGCTGGTCGATACAGCGGCGCCGACCCAGGACCGCCCACGTCCTGCGAGCTCTGCTGTCTTCTTGTCTCTGTCTGACGTTGTACGTCGTTCTCTCTCTCTCTCTCTCTCTCTCTCTCTCTGTATCTCTTTACATGCCACTACGTTATAACATACTGCTCTGAGGGGGGAAATACCTCTGCTATTTTTAAAATTGGGACATCAACCACTTTAGGTGTTGTGCTGTTAGGATTGTTCCTAAAATAATGTGTTCTGTAGAAATAACAAATTGTTCTGTAAATGAAATAAGTTTTTTCTCCTTGTAAAAAAAAATTGCCGCAGGAACCATCCAGATAGTACCAACAGCCAAACTGGATTGTTGTTCCTATTTTAACAGAAGTATTTTACCTACAACAGTACTTCTTTCTCAGTGCGTGTGCATTTTTATACGCATATTTCTTACAACTTTGCACTGTTATCCTTCGACAATGATCAGAGACATAAAAAAAAACATAATGCCAGCGCAGTAACACGTTGTGAAGGTAGGATGTTTTCGCTCCTCGCCCTTGTTATAAGTGGAGAACTGACAGGTATCCGTCTCTTCGGATACTTGAAGTGACCTTCGACGAAATTCACCTTAATATATACTTTAACAGTGTGTCAAGTTATTTCATAGGCTATATCAAGAAGCCAGTCAGCACGAGTGATTTGGATGTAATGGGGTCAACTCTAGATCAGGATGACAGAGTATATAATCTACTAATTACCATGTCAGAACGCTACGAGAACATTATCACAGTACTTGAAACATCAGACTTGACACCGGACTTCGTGAAGTCAAGGCTACTCGATGCCGAGTTAAAAATGAACCACATGCAAACAGAAGAAACTGGCAGAGAATAATTTTTATTGCATCAAGACCTTTGAGGAGGTGTTACTGATGCGGAGATACCTGTCATGTTGTTTTGTATTGCCCAAAAGAAGAAAATAATAACATTATTTATCGAGGAATAAGTCACATATACAGTAGTCGAGGTAGTAGAGGACACAAGCCAAGCTACTTGTGCTCTGAAGAAGCAGAAGTTGCATTTTTTGCCACTACGGGAAAGGTAGATGTGGCCCTTGCTCAAGGTTAAGGAAGGGGGATGAGAAAGGAATTACATTTATTTTAGATTCAGGGTGCACTGACCATCTTATTATGCCAAGTATGATGTCGTGCACGACCAATATTGAAGACATGGAGAGTCCTATTAAGATAAAGCTCGCAAATGTGGAAGAACTGAGAGCCAAACAAAAGGGGGGCATTCCTGCTCAGTTCTTTTTGGAAATAGTTGACCTCACGAAAATGAAGAATTTTGGAACCACAGCTTGGGCGATGCAATTTCCACAGAAAGACAAGCTGGACAACAGAGCCAAATCAACCAGAATGGTGGGCTACATCCCAAATGGTTATAGGGTACAAGACCCCATCACAGGCAATGTACAAATGTCGAGACACTTGACATTTGTTGAAACTGATGTGTGGTATGAGGAGCAGAACAATCCAGCTGTACCAAAAATCTATATCAGGGAAGATGATACCAAGGAATGTGAAGAAATTGTCATCACAGAACACGACCCCCACAACTGGTGAAAATCATGATAGTGAAGAACTAGTCAACATAGAAAAGACCCCTACTACTGCCGAAAGTGATGAAGAAGAATTCCGTGGGTTTGAAACTCAGAATGGAAAATTGCCCCTTACCAGATCTAAGAGAAGAGTAGTAAAAAAAAATATCTGAAAAACTATGAACTTTATGTAGCCTATGCCTAGTGAGTGAGTGCGACCCACAGAGTTATGAAGAAACTGTGCAAGAAAGTGAAGAATGGAGAACAGTCATCAAAAAATAACTAGAAGCACATGAGAAATTTCAAACATTGATAACAGCAGACTTACCAGAGAATTACAAACCAATTGAGACAAAATGGGTGTTCCACACCAAATCAGATGGAACCAAGAAGGTCAGGTCAGTGGCAAAAGGGTTTCAAACTGACAAAAGTGAACTAGTGTATGCACCTGTCGCTAAGTTGCCTATCATCACGTTAGCCCTGTCTTATTCATTTCAGAAAGATTGGTGTGTTAAGCAGATGGATGTACCAACAACTTTATTGAATGGAACATTAGACACTGAGGTGTATATTTTTCAACGGGAGAGAGAGTCAAAAAGGAGAGAAAGTTCTGAAGCTTCAACGAGCTTTATATGGACTTCGGGAGTCTCCAAGATGCTGGAACCAACAGTTTAACCAATTTACGACAAAGAATGATCTGAGAAGGTCAAGTTTTGATGTCTGTTTATATGTTGGTGATGATTTGTGGTTGGTTATATGGATAGGTGACATTATCTTGATAGGAAATGCAGTAAGAATTGAACAATTCTCAGAAAAACTAAAAGAAAAATTCAGTGCAAAAGATGTCAAACTGCAATGTTTCATTGGGACAGAGTTAACGATAGCAAAAAACAGAATTTAACTGACACAAAGTTAGTTCATTGACAAAATTTTGAAGATATTTAACTTAGAAGTATTTAAAGAATCCCCATGTCCAATGGAAGACAGTCCTGAACTCAGGGTAGAAGACACGATGATAGGTGTGCCATATCGAGAACTTGTGTGTTCCTTGATGTACTGATCCCAAGTCAGCAGACCTGATAAAGCAATTGCTACTGCGTATTTGAGTCGTTTCCTCGATTGCCCAACTCAGGTATTGTGGAACGCAGCAAAAAGAGTTCTCCGATATGTGAAGAGTACCGGCGAGAATAAATTGTTCTATAAACGCCCATACCAATGTTCTCAGATCACAATATTTGCACATTCAGACTGGGGGAGTGACAAGACGGACCGCAAGAGTTAGTGAGATGGCCTCATTCCACTGTGGTAACCTGGTGGCCTGGTGCTCGAAAAAACAACCAGTTGTCCTGAGCTCAGCGGAGGCTGAGTATACGTCATTCAGTATGGTAGTCTCAGACCTACTGTACTTTAAAGGACTTCTGTCGGAGTTTTTGGGTGAAACAAGAGAAGTGGAGGGCTTTCTTATGGTTGACAACCAGGGAGCAATCCATATGATAAAAAATTATGAGAACACTAGACGTTCCAAGCATACAGACATCAAATTTCACTTCCTGAAAGACATTGTTGATAAACAACTGATAAGGTCAACTACATAGAGTCAAGTAAAAATGTGGCAGACATATTTACAAAACCACTAAGTTCTACTAAATTCTGTATGTACACAGATATGTTGTGTCTGAGATAATGTGTGTTGAGCTAAAATATATGTACTGATTATTTTGTTTTGTATGTAGAACTAATATGTATAGGCCTAACTGATTTCTCATATGTAATTTCAAATTATATTTAGTTCGATGTTGTAGTAAAATGCTTGAAGGGTAAATAATTTTATGGGACTACAGCATACCGTAAATTTGATATTGACAGGGGGTGTTACAATATTGTAAACAATAACTGCACTTATGTTCTATGCTGCTAGAGGTACTGATGTAAATAAAAGAAACAGTAGAATGGTAATTTAAAAAATATACTGCTATTGTGTGTGTTACGTATACCCTACATTTTAACAGTTTTCGCTCATCGCTCTTGTTATAAGTGGAGAACTGACCGGTATCCGTCTCTTCGGATACCTGCGACGAAATTCACCTTAATATACACTTTAACAGTGTTCCGAGTTATTTAATTGGCTATATCAAGAAGCCAGTCAGCACGAGTTGCACTAGCTCACACAATGTATTACAAAATTGTGTACCAGAAACCATAAACTTTGAAACAGATGACAACAATTATTTATGTAATAGAGAGGTTAATACATTGAGTTTGAAACAGAATCGCAATCATAAGGCATAATGTCTTCATTCTGCACATTATTTTTTTTTTTACCGTGGGAGCCACGTTTGACGCGAATGTCACCTCACACCCCCTTTTTTGACCGATGGAATTATTTACATAAGTTCAATATTATTGTGGCAAAGTGGCAAAGCTTACCTTAGGTGTTACATGGTTTGTCAGTCAGAACCCTGCTAACCCAGGTCCAACTCAGCTTTCGCCCGATCCGAATTAAATGTGCACACAGCCCAACCAAGCCCGAATCTGCAAGTAATCGACCAGACTCAACCCGAACTCTGTTGCATTAGAGTACGGGCCGGGTCGAACTAAAATGTACAGGGTTCAGGTCTGTTTGTGAATCTAGCATGTGTGTATGTGTGTATATATATATATATATATATATATATATATATATATATATATATATATATATATATATATAGAGAGAGAGAGAGAGAGAGAGAGAAAGAGAGAGAGCTGGATTCACAACATTACACATACACACACTAGAGTTGGGTCTATACCACACATTCTCTACTCGATACTGGAATTTGGTTTCACTTCGGTTCTCTCAGTACTTTCAACATTCAACAGTACAACAAAACCTCAAGAAATTTTGAAATTACATATGGGATTACTCCGAAAATGCAATTCTGATTCTCGATTCTCAAATAAAATGTGTTACTCTTGATTCTTTTCATTTCCAAAATAATGCGTTAAAATTAATTTTAACAGAATTTAATATAGTATGTATGTTGCATATTAATTATAATCACGTGGATTAGTTATGGTACTTATAGTAGAAATAATAACAGTTACTTTAGAACATGCAAATTGTAAGGTTTAAACAGCCAGCAAGGAAATAAATATCCAGTCACAGCAAAGAAATAATATCGAAGTAATTTCATTCGCAGTAGGATAATAGCACTGCTATAAAAGTGACTCACAACCAGAAACTGTAACGGTACTTCAACTAATATCTTAAACTGAAATCTTATTAAAACTTGAATAATTTTCCTAAAAACACAAGGTTCAGAACAACGTTCTACCACGTGCAATAAATATATTCCATTTATGACACAATTCCACTTCAGTTTGTCCACCCTCCGTGCTAAACGGCGTACGCCCCCGCCCATGTATCTACAATAGAGATTCTCGGATGATAGAAATCGAGCCAACTATCTCAGGTTTGAGAACGTTTCTGCATTCTTGGATAATATAGCCGGTAGTACTAAACGCACGTTCACTGCTTGCACTATAGACCGGCACGGCCAAGAGCTGGTGCGCTGGTGCAGTCAACCGCGTCAGTGTTGAGGCGTACTTTCTCCACCGTATTAACACACTGCTGTTTGTTTTAGCAGCTGGCATTCGCAGATATTGTGCTACTTCATCCACGGACTGATCGTCGTCGAAGTCCTCCCAAGCATGTAATTTGCTATTTTTGGCATCCGGCGCACTCTGGCTCGTGCCCTGTCTGTCTCGATCATCGTAATCCGGATGCTGACTTTCATGAAGCAGGCAGTGCACTACTTTATTAATTTATTCTCTTTCGGAGGCACTTAACTTGCAAAGTTTCCAGTGTGATGGACTTATGAATGTAATAATTTTGTGGTCCATTGTTATGTCACATTTTTGACAAGGTACTCTTTGGCACGGAGCTTTATGTTTTTTAATTCAGCAGATTCGAATGCATCTAAGTTATAAGTCGTTCAAGATAAAGTGAGAACTAAAAATTTAACCCTTGAAAAATATTACTAGCCGTTACTGCATATAATTCTACATTAACTCTAGCTGCCTTACTACTAGTCTGGTTGGAAGTGAAATTACGCAATAGAGTTCCATGTATTTTCCTGCTTATATACAACCATGCTGAAACAAAAACAACCGAAATCAACATTTATTGTATTTTATATAAGTAATAAGCCCATACAGCACACAATGTTTCAGAAACGTTTTAGAAACTTTACAATGTCTCATTCGCATAACATTTTATTTCAATGTTACAGAGATATTTCAGAAATATTACAATGTAACACTTCAATCCAAATGTTTCAAGTATGTCTCAAAAACATTTATGTGAGACTTTTACCAACGTGAAATTATATATTTCGCAGTACACTATGCAGAAACATTTTAGAAATATTGCAAAGTAACATTTCAATAAGCACATTTCAAATAGGTCTCCGAAACATCAAGTTGAGATGTTCGCCGCAATGGTCGCTGCTTCGTTACAAGTAAAATATTATAAATTACAATTGTTAAAAATTACATTTTGTTGATATTGGCAGCTGTTATATTGCTCGTTTTTCAAGGCACTGTGTCCTAGAAATGTATTTTTTTTTTAACATAACTTATAATGTGTACTGGTAAATGTTAATAATCACTACCCATACATCACACTATGTTTCATGTTCCGCTGAAACTTCCAACAGAACAATATGGCTTATATTACACAGTTTACAGTCCAGAAACATTCCAGAAATATTGCGATGTAATATTTCAACAAGAATGTTTCAAATATGTCTCCGAAACGTTTAGTACAGACATTCGCCGCCATTATCGCTGAGTAGTCATGTTGCTTGTTGAATAGGAGTACAAAAAAGTACTTAACACTCCTTATTGCCCTGCTATTTCAATTTAATAAGAACATGATTAGATAAACACAATTTTGTTGTTAATATTGGTAGTTCAAACTGATTATTCATGTATAACAAAGAGTCTATGGCTATTCATATTGAACACTTTAAAATATCAACTAATATCTAATCTCTAGTTAGAGCCGGAAATATTATTGAAATTGTCGCATATTAATCTTAATAACACTAATTATAAAGCTAATGAGTTTCTATATCAAACTCTGATTTAATTAACTACGTCAATACGTCACCAGTCTTAGTAGTCGAGTGGTATGCATATCGATTGGCGGAGGAACGACGGGGAACAAAAGACTTTTATGACACCTTATTGCGTGAACTGCACCAGCGCGCTTATAGTGGCGAAAATGTCATGGAAACCATCAGACAAACGAAGCTTAAACGTATGGCTTTGAACAGTGCACAATTAAAACACAGTAATATACTGATTCATGACAAAAGTCTTTTAGCGAAGGAGAAATATAGTATGTTTACACTCATAAAAGAACAACACCAAAAACGGCGAAAAGCGATCACGCTTCTTATAGATGACAACGATACTACGGTTCAAAATCAGGCGAGAGTAATGACAATCCTTTGTAACTATTTCAAACAGCTTTACACGAAACAGAACACTGACGACGCGTTGGTTCCTACAGTATTACAAACAAGTCTGTAAACAGAAATTAAGTGAAAATAATAAGATGATAATGGCATCGCCATGCTTAGACGTGGAAATTAGTACTATCATTAAGACATTACCATCCAATAAATCTCCTGGTGCTGACGGAATACCATATGAGTTTTATAAGACGTACTGGGACATTATTAGTGCCGACTTTTGTGAAGTAGTCCGTGACGTGCTTGCCAAAGGGGAGTTATGCAGGTCTCATAAAGAAGGTTTAATAGTTCTCATACCGAAAACCAGGAGTCCCACGAAGCCGGCAGATTACCGACCTATAACTCTCCTGTGTGCTGATTATAAAATAATTACACGGTGCATCGCGTATGAAAAAAGGTTTGACAGACGTGATTGGCCAAGGCCAAACATGTACGGTTCCAGGGAGGTCGATTTTACAAGGAGTACAAGCTTTACGCGATGAACAGTTACTTGCCAGATTACGCAACAGTAAGATGGCCTTTGTAAATATAGATATGGACAAGGCATTTGACAAAGTTGATCATCAGTACCTAATACAAGTCATGATTCACCTTAATTTTCCGGACGAAATAATAAAATGGGTAAATATGGTGTGTACGGGAATATGGTCACGTATAATGGTCAATGGATTTCTTACACCACCCATACCGACAAAGAGTTCCGTCAGACAAGGGTGCCCATTGTCTATGATCCTGTTTACTATTGCAATAGAACCTCTCTGCAGAATGATTAGCGATCACATAGGAGGTTTTCACGTCTCACAAATGTTCTTTAAAATGACTGCCTACGCCGACGATATCACATGTGTTGTTCGACCTGAACGGGAAGTAAAAATAGTAGCAGATTGCCTGGACCTTTACACTAGTGTTTCCAATTTGCGAGTAATTAAGACAAAAACTGCAGTGTTGGATATAGGTGTTGATGGAGAGCCGATCGTTCTGCAAAGCTGATACACTAAAAATACTGGGTGTGTATTTCCAGACGGACGTAACTAGTATGTTGCATTACAACTGGAACTTAGTCGTCAATCAGATTCGAACTCGTCAAATTGAAATGAACTTTAGGAAAACAAATATCATGCAGCGAGTTACCTTAGTAAATACCTTTTTACTCGCGAAACTTTGGTATCTGGCACATATTCTTCCCCTATACCACAACGATATTATGCAAAAATTCTAAGCTATGTTGGACACTTAATATGGAAGTCGCACATGTTCAAGTTGGCCCGGACTCAATTGTATCTTCCTGTGCAAGAAAGGGGACTTGGCCTAACTAACCATACAATAAAATGCGAAGCGATATACCACTCGACGGCGATTGCAACAGTTCTACGTCAAGATGATATATATGCTGCATTGCAGAAAAAAATGTGGTCAGAAGCTGGTCGTGTACCACTCCCATATCGAAGCGCAACAGAAAGGCTTAAACACATTTTGCAGTCCATACCAGAAGGAAGTGTTGATTCTGCAAGAAATATTTACCAACTAGCTTTCAAAGCGGTCGACATTGTGCCAGCAGTTGTAAATAAAGTACCGACTATCCGATGGGCTAGGACATGGAGAATGATAGTGGACGCACACGGAAGCATATCGTTTTTGCAATAACACCATAGATACACAGCAGAGAAAATATCATATAAACTTGACAGATGATCCTACATGTGGCGTGTGTGGATATACCGACACAGTTATCCACCGAATAAACTCATGTACATACGAAGTTCCAATATGGCAATGGTGTAGATCACGTGTGCTAAAAATAATAAATGGTGGTCAAGGGGACATCAGCGATAGCAAGCTACTTCATTATGACTTTTATGTACTTCCTACGGTGAGGAGAAGAGCAGCAGCTTGGTACTTGTTCCATGCAATCGTCTTCCTTATCGACATCAACACTCCAGTTACATTACGAGACTTTATAACAATCCTACGTCAAGACAGGCTAGAAGAGGCACATTGAGAAAGTATTACGGCAACTATTTATTTTCATTTTAACAAGTACAAGTTTTACAATGCTCATATAAGAACTGACGTGCAATGTGTATAAATATGATCATGTAGTGAAATAACATGAACTAAATCGACGGTCCTAGGTCCGTACCCTAGACTTGGAAAGATGGCAAAATTAAGAAGAAATGATAAATGTGTACACTAGCCATTTGTGTGAATGTTGTATAAAACCGTTAAAACAAATGTAACTTTTTTCTTTTTTATACTTAAATTTGCTGTTTTTTTTTGTGGGGATATGCGTACTTGAGCCTCTGTCCCCACATAACTTTGTGTGAAGGTTTTGACCATGTAGGGTGTGTGGTTAATTGTCATTGTTTTGTACTGTAGTTAGCGTAGACTTTGTTGTTTTTGTGGTTGTACAAGATTGTAGTTTCTATTAGTACAATAAATAGTGGTTAAAAAAAAGTGGTTAGCATCAGAGCAGTCAAAATGAAGAGTCCTAGGATCGAATCCGAGTCAAGTCAAAATGAATATTGAAGTTATTATAAAAGTATTAAAGCACGATTGTCGAGTATGTACGTAACAGAAAAAAATTGTCTCATAATTCTAAATGTATACTTCATGTATTTGTGTTTTACTGCAAAGTAATTTTGCATTACGTTGCAAAATTTCTGAGATGTTTCACTGCAATATTTCTGAGACATTACACTGCAGTGTTTCTGAAACATTACACTGTAATGTGTCAGAGAAGACATATCTACATTGCTGAGATGTTTCTCAAACATCTCTGAAATGTTTCGTTATGTTACTGAGATGTTAGAGATGTTTCAGTGAAACATTTCTGAAATGTAACTGAAAACATTGTGTGCTGTATGGAAGCTTATTTTTTTATCAAACTGTATCGGTTTTCACCGACCACACAATTTATCGTTAGAGAAAGTTATTTATCGCTGTAAATCTTGACTGTTTGCTCGGCCTCAATGTAATGTATTAATTTCTGACGCTTTTATTTCGTTACTGGCGAGTCCCTATTTGACTGGGCCAATGATAACTCCGGTGCGCTACTACTGGACGCCTGTGATTCGTCTGTAAACAACAAGACTGTGCCAGATGACCGCCGGCCAATAATACATGACGTAGGACGCTACACTGATTTGAAGAATACGCTGGAAGAAAACATTCTCGCCATAAATCACCTTCCCTATTTATCGTACTCGCGCAAACATCAAGTGACGTGTCCAGAGAGGTTAGACATTTCCCGTCGTCGTTACGTGCGGAAATATATGAATTGGTTGACAGGAGTAATTTAGCAGGGCTTTTTTGAGTGCTCATTTTATTACTAATCGCATGTAACACAACGTGCATGGTGATGGTATGTTAATGTTCCAAGCCTTTAGTGGCCGAGTAGAAATTTGCAGGAAAATTGGTTACATCCTGTAGAAAATATAAATCCAGACCATCGAGCCGACTCTGCTCACTATTTGTCTCTAGCAACTAGACTCTACGTCTTGCTGTACTGTATATGGAAGACGAGCAACAAGTATTTTTGAGTTGTTTGACACTAGGAATAGTAGCTACTACATACGTGTTTTGGAATGTGTTTCTAAGAACAGTATTTATGAGGTGTATTGTACAGTTGTGATGCTTATTTTGCTCTAAAGCTTTGATAGTGTTACTACGTTTGTCGGTAACGAAAGCAATTGGTTCACAATCTTCTTCAGTTACACTAATGGAGGCGACTCGTTTAATTAGCTCTTTCCTTATATTGTACCCTGTTTTTTCTTCTGGAAAACCGCAAGTCAAGTGAACTCTATTGGCAAGTTCCCAGCTTTCCAAATACTGCGATGTTATTGCAGTACGCGAGCGTTTTCTCACGTCGTCTGTCCACATGTCTATTGTAAAAGACAACTCACGACACTGTAGTGCTGCTAAAACCTCTGGTAAATACTGTTCACGTACATCATTAGCCCTTTCCGTCACGCGTCGAGAAACGGTGGTCGGATGGGGCAACATAGGCTACTGTTGGCATCTACGGCCTCATGGGGGGCACCCAAATTAATTGATGCTTAAATACATAAGACGAATCCATTACCAGCAACAGTTTCGAATGGTCTCAAGTCCACATCACAAAAATCGGCACATTTTTCCAATGTACGCCTTTTTTTACGGTACCACTTTTCACCTCGCCGTATTTCATTAGTTCGTTTCTGTTGACAGTCTTTACGTCGTCGCCCGTGGAAAATTTTTGCGCTGTGGGTTTGCTCACTGTACAGAACTCCTTCGTGTGGCGATGTAGGTGACTCGTGCTTGTTTTACCACTGTATGTTAACAGTTTGTTGCACTGTTTACACGACACAGTTTCTTGCTTATCGCCTGCCTCATTTAAAACAGTACTAAATTTACTCAAACATATCGAACTACATTGTTGTTGTTTTGTCAGCAATCTTTCAGTTGTTGTTGTGTGTCTTTGTCTTAGTCACGTACAAACGCTCTATTATGTGTACGAAGCAACCAACGTATTTTGAACAGATATGCACCTGCACACCACCTACTGGATCATTACTGGTTAGAGCCTGTGATTTTTAGTTAAAAGAATTGTGCAACAACTTGTTTCAATGCCTTACGTGCACACCTGCAACTCTAGTTCGTGGTTATTGGCAGAATATTATAGGACAGAGGCGTGATTCATTTGACTGCATCAACCAGAATATTTTTACCGTGACACC
>PNEQ01108292.1:38661-54314 GCA_003012365.1 Medauroidea extradentata
GGGGGGGGGAAATTTCACGGTTGCAAATCGTAACTTTTTGAAACTTGAAGCACTCTAAGAAAATGACATATTTGCTTCAACTTTTTTGCATGCACATTAAAAATGGGCGCGTACATTTATTCCATGCATAAATGACAGCTTTCATGCAATATTTTTTTTTACTATTTTAAATGTCGATTGTGCTAATTACTTATGCACGTGCAAGATAATGTAGGCTATGGTATTTTTCTCAGGTTGAACATTTTAATTTCTATTAGGTGGTTACAATTGGTCGTCAAAACGGTTACCTTAGCCCTTTCGTTGCTTATTACATGTATAGTAGGCCTTGCTTAAGGATCACCATTGTTACAGTAGGACTTTTAGAAATTAAACTTTGCAATAACAATCACGATGATAAATTCATTCTTATACTCGACTGATACATCAAACAATTATTACGTCCATGGTAGAGTTCAGCTTCATATAGTAGGCAAAAATAATTAGATAAGGTTGAAGTGCCAGCAACATTGACTTGAATACTCACTTTATCGTAACAAATCTTATAAATACAGTAGGTTTCGCAGAGGTCATAACCATTATTCTCTGTTGGAAGGTAGTGGGACACGGGCAGGTCCCATTACTCTAACCGATCCCAGTAGTTACAGCTTGGTCCGAGTACGGTCCGACAATACTGCTCGTACCCTGGTCCTATCTGAAACCTGTGTTATACTCGGGTCTCCAGCCTGACTTGTCCGAGCTGTATTTTTTTTTTCAGACCATGGACTAACCCTCTATTCTCGGGCCGGGTAAACATCGTGTTTCTGCCGACGCACCCGGCCCGTGCAATCAATGCGTGCGTCAGTGCATCTAGCAAGCGACACAGAGGATGATTACTTGAAAATATAATTGTATTCTTTAACATACTAAAAACACATACTAAATCCTACAACATTTTGTAGTCACTTGAACTATAAATTATCTGCTAAATTAAATAAGAATTTTCAGACCATTACTGATGGATCTCTTCAGTCTTCGTATGACATGTGATGTTCTAAGAAGATTATGTTTCGGATTGCGGTAGCGTAGGACAACCTACAATAAGTTATCAGTAACTGGAGTAAAATATGTGTCTGGGCACAATGCGACAGAATGTGTTTACATTCTTCAGGTCTGTCGTGCTGCAGCTAGTTAATAAAAGCATTTTGAATAATAAAACTATCGTGTCGTCTACCTCACATTTATCATCATCACACTATTTATAGCCAAGGGAAGATACGAACAATCATATCTTTGTAAATAAATGTGCCGCCTAACTTTAATTAAACATATTTGCCGATGTTATTAGAGTTAAACGTTCACACCCCAAAATCCCTTTGCCACCTACTCTGCATAAAGATCCTTAAATTTGCATCAAATGTTATTCTTGTAGAAAATTAGCATGAATTGAGAATAGGATACGCAGTATGTTGAATCACTGAAATATGCCTGATTTGCAAAACACTTTGCGAGAGCAGTCATTGCACTAGAAAATCTTAGTGATTACTAGCTACATCCATGTATCCTCCGGTGTACACTGTGTTACGCCTTGGATTCAAGGTGAACCTGAAGTAGCGTTTTTTTTTATTCAAATCTTCTACATCAGGAGAAATAGTAATCTACTTTCAATTTGTTGTATATAAACGTTTAGAAGAGATCATATTTTGAATGCGAAGGATGAAATAATTGTAGTATTTTATTTACATTGATTCGTAAAGGAGGTGCGTATTAGAAAGTGCTTTGTAGCTAAGCAACACGTGTGTCCTGATTGCAAACAAGGCTGCATACAAACCACTACAATACAACTAAAAACACGGGTGCTTGGAGCTTCGATGTAAAATTTACTGAGGAATTGTAAATACGAAAGTTTCCGCTCGTGTGATGAGCATTAAATAACTAAGAGATTGTTCCTGGCTGCTTTACTGGCCAAGTTTAATATAAGATTCGTAAATTTTTAGCCAACTCTCCGCAGGAAAAATAGTTTATGTGAGCACCTGCCGGTCTGTGTGTGCCATTGTGTGTATGACCCTAAAATTGTTCGAACATATGGTCTGAATTTAATAATACTTTTACACATAGAGTAGGCACTTATTAAGGTGACTTAATTTGTATGTACAGTATTTCGTTCATGCCGTACTCACATTTTCAAAATTGCTTTTTTTTTTTGTTTTTACTACACGAAATATCTGAGGAATAATTTCTCATTATTTAATCAAACTCAGTAAGCCTACACATGTAGTTCTTAGTGAAGTTAACGTGACCCTTATATATTTTTTTCATGTCACTTAATTATTTTTAATTGCGGCATTTTGTACATTTGTATCTCACAAAATATCTGAGTATATGAGAAATCATTATCCAAAAGTTATATAAATTAGTACGTAGACAACTAAAGTTTTATGAATTTCTCGTGCAGTTTACGTATTTTCGAAATTACAGCCATTTTTAAAATTTTTCTTAATTTGACTGACGTGAAGAGCAATATTTCCTAATTTTGTCAAACTTGGTACACATATAGAACATAATAAGATGCCATTACTTTAATGTATTTTGTTTATGCCGTTCTCAAAGTGATGGCCATGTTTATAAATTTTGATCACACGAGAACCAGACCTGAGGAATCGTAGTTAAGAATTTCATCTCGCTCGGTGCACACATAGTATATACCTAGTAAGGAAATTAACTATTATGTATTTTTGTTAATGCTATGTTTACATATTCAAAACAGCAGTCTTTTGAACATGTTTTTTTACTACGTGAAATATCTGAGAAACCGTTTTTCAGAATTCTATCAAACTTGGTACCCACATACATACTAGGAAGGTGACTTGACTTTTATGAATTTCACATGCCATGTTCATTGTTACAAAATTTCAGCTATTTTTACATTTTTGTTAAAGACACACTTAATGAACCGTTTTAATGAATTTCGTTAAGCTTTATACACACATAGTTCTTAGTAACATGGCTTGACTTTTATGTATTTTGTTGATGCCGTAATCATATTTTCAAAATGACTGCTTTTTGAATAATTTTGCTCCATCTGACGTAAGTATATAAAATACTTTTTCAAACGCGGTACCCGTATAGTACTTATTATCGATGTTACCAGAGTTTTATGTTATCTATTCATGTCAAGCGCTCATCCTCAATATATGGGCCGTTTGAAAATTTTGGTGCTATTGTATAACTCAGGAAACATTCTACCATTTCAAACCAAAATTTATATTTTGATAATTCATCTTATTAGCTTTCAATTTCAACAGATTTTTTAGGGCTTTATAATTATAACCTTTCAACGATTGGCCGAAAATACATTTCCTCATTTTTCAACCCCTTAGGGATATAATTCGAAAAAATTCCAACTTAGTGCCTGTCTAAGTACAGCAGGGAACCCATTATTAAAATTTTAAGTTTCTAGATTAAGTGGTTTGGACTGTTTGTTGATATGTCAGCCAGCTACTGAGATTAACGTTTTAACACTCGTAACCAATATTACACATTAAACTTAAAAATTGCATAATGTCTTGAGCTATAATCAGTGAAATACTGTAGAATCATCTGGTACCTTCGCTGATGAGAATATTCAATGGCTTCGAAAGTGTGAACGTTTAAATTGCGCTTTCTTGATTGTCGGTACATAACGCAATTCAAATGTAACGTCTTTATGAATTAAATAGTGGCATAAGTTCTTAGTACTGCAACTTAATAATTGCTATGTCAAGAGAAGATACATACAACGAATGCAGAAGTTCTTAGAGCTATAATAGGAAAGTCAATAGAAGAAAATACAACGAATGCAGAAGTTCAATAAATATGAAAATATGAACGTCATTCCTTAATTCCAAATTCTATTGACACTAAGATTTTTTATATATGTCATTAAGTATTTAGCACAAGGAAAAAGTCTCCTATTATCGCATTAAGATTCAAAATATTCGCTTTAAGTGTTCGTAAGAATAACACAATTTATCAACATACTACACACGTCAAGCATTTAAGGATGCCATGCCATCATTGAGTCGGCGATCTCAGACACATACACTCGTGAGTACGGTTTCCAGAAAGAACAATGATATATGTTATTTATGGAGAAGTAATGGTTATTATGAGGTAAGGGATGGATATGATTGTTTCTTCGCTTTTGACTTAATCATTCAACACCGTAAACAATAATTGGCATTTATTTCAGCGCTGGATAAATTATTGCCTTCCTCGGATTTAACTGTTGATTTTAACTCTTGTTTCATGTATCGCGTCGAACAGAGTGGGCTACCGTAATGTTTTTAGAGAAAATATAGTTAACAGCAATCATAAGTATAGGCTGTACGATACTTAATGTCACAATATCACACAATATTTTCTGCATAAAGACGAAATAATGCTATAAGTCATTCTTATTGCTTGTCCACGTTAGTAATATGTTAAGAATACGTGGGATCACAAATATACGAAACGTTGGTCGATCTTTTCAGTGAAGCTGTCACACGACTGTCAGTTTGGTGAACACAATTAGTCATATTTTTTTAAAAAGGATTGCCAAATATCATTTAGCATATTCTTGCACTGAAGTCTCTTTGCACTGTTCAAACATTAACATCAAAAGCAGTTTCTTTACTGGGGAAATTGGCATCAAAGGTTTCGTTACTAAAAGTTTAAAGATGTCAGCATCTCCGCTTACTCAACAGAGAATGTGACGTTCAAAATAACCTCAACTTGAACACAATAGATGAAGCTTGGCCTTCCAATATCGTAAGGCTAGTGTCTTCATACAAATGTTATCCAAACCTTCCATTGTCCCTCAAAATGAGGTTATGTGCCTCGGGATACTTTCAGAAGCTAAGTTTGTTTTAGGAGTTTATTAAATTCTACAGTTTCCAAGTGCCGGCGCGGTCTTCACCACATCAACATTTATGCCTTGGTCCGAATATATGTAAGCCCGTATAGAAACGATCAGTCATCATCTGTAAGTGTCGCTAGGAATTACGATATAGACAGCAAGCAAGTTAGCCTTTAGGCTCATACACATAAAATACTTAAGAACGTGTTTGATCTTATCCCTCTCAATAGTTTAATGATGAATAGAGACAGGAAATCTCAAGCTAGTCGAACTCTGCAGCAAGCAACCAACTGGAAAACATGGTTACGGTGGATTGTGAAAGCATTCATTGCACTGCTTCAGCCAATGTCTAATGGTGCGACGAGTGTCAGAAATCCAGCAATTCTGCCAGAATACAAAATACTCAAACTGAGGACATGCATGGAAATGTTTCTCATTTGCATAATCAATGTGCAATAAGTTAAAATTACGACTGACAGGAAGCTATGAGGTATGTGTCTGTTCAACGATTGGCCAAAATATATTAAGCAGTCCTTCAACAAAATTATTTCTTCCTCGTGTAAAAATATTAAAATAAATATGTTGACTGCACAAACCGTATGTGGGTTATTTCTTCATCTGCAAAATTCAAACTTCTTTTGAAGCTAGTTACTTACAGAAACTTGACCGATGCAAGAAGAGCTTGCTGTAGCTGAAAAGTGGCGAATAGCCTTCGGTTATATTCTCTTAAACTGCTGGTGTTCACACACGGGAAACAACTTGCGAAAGTCCTTTGAAAGTGTGTTGGGATATAGTAGTTAGTAGACGGATAGCAGCCACACTCTATTGCCACAGAAAATATACGTTTCTATCTCTCCGATTACATCTAATATTTGTTTACTTGAAATTTCTTGGTAAATAGGTTGTTTGCGCTTAACGTCTCGTCGAACGTGGTCCGAACCAATCGTTCCGCCTTTAATGGCCTCGTTGTCTCCATGGTTTAGACAGAGCAAATAGGAGAAAAGATTCGGCCATTGTTCATCCGAGCGTTCCAACCTTAGATTTCAGTGCAGGGCTTACGGGCGGCGCGCGGTGTTGTCAATCGCGTTACGAAGTTCGGAAGATGTACTACTTTAGAATTTTGAGTACTAGAATATTAGATTTTACATTTTTTAATTGTTATTACTGTAAACTGTATAATACACCGCTTCAAAATTTGTAACAAATAACATGTTAATATTAACAAACAGTTTACATACGTCACTGATATAGATTCATTAGAGTAATAGTAAAAGGCAGTTTGTAAAGAAATTGTTGTTATCGCATATATTTTAATCATCATAGCTACTCCCCAACAAAATGGGAGATTTCGTCCATAGAAGTAGCGTCAGTGTGAAGACAAGAATGTGGTTGGGGTAATGGTAATGATTATGAAATTGACGACGGAAAACCAAATGTGTAGTAACTGAAAACATTTGGCTGTTTTGTAATTATTAATTTTTGCTGAAATTCCATTGAAACTGATGACGGAAAACCAAATGTGTAGTAACTGAAAACATTTGGCTGTTTTGTAATTATTAATTTTTGCTGAAATTCCATTTAAAGTGGGAGGAATTGAGTACAAACGTTTTATCGTGATGTGAACTTCAGGTACAATCTCTAATTTCCAATATTTTTGTGATATTTGTTAAGCTTAAACAAGAATAGATATCAGAAATTTGTCTTCCAGTATTGTTTAAATTCGTTTTACCATGATTATATTGTTCTGTCAAGTAAAATATATAAAGTTGAAGCTGATTATATACGTAATTTTTGTTAATGAACTAATTAACCAAAACCAGGCTGTTAAGTACTGTTGTGGATGATTGGTGTGGCTGTGTGTGGACCCTTGTGCGGAAGGACATGTGTGGACCATGTGATGCTAGCGTGGAAGGATACTGTTCCATTTGCAAGTAGTTCCAGCAGCAACGTTGGACAGCCAGTCAGTCTCAAGATGGCGTCTCGGTAAGTGAAGCGTGCTCAGTGTCTCTCTCGCTAGTCGGCTAGTAATCATTGTGTAATGTCGCAATATTTTGTTCCTCCGGTAGCTGGATTAGTTCTCTATGAACGTCGACTAGTGATTATTATGTGCGTTAAATCGCATTGACGTTTGGTGTTGTGTGTTTTGAACACCGCGCGCGTGAAGAAATAATTACCCACGCCACTACTAATCCATGTTCCATTGTGCAATAGAAGAAAGCTTTCGTTATTTCGTTTGGTGGTGACATATTCTACGTTTTTAATCATGTCGGTTAACATGGTAGACATGTGCTAAGGTGTAATTTTTATGTTTACGTTGTGTTTCACCACGTGGTGAGTAATTGGTCGTGATGTGTTATAAGTTGTCTCTTGGTTTCTCCGACTCTGTGTATTGTGGTGTAACTAGTGTTTTCAGTTCGTTCAGTTCAATTTTCCATGGTTTAGTGCTCATGATAAAGTAAACATAACCTTAGTTGCACATGTTTTTGTGACCCGACCCAGGCTTGTATTTACTACGTACGGCCATTTCTGATTGATTAACTGGTGTGATTTGTTGGTAGTATGGATTTCAAAGTGTTCTTGCTTAAATTTAAACTCCAGGAAACAAAGTTAAACCACATAAGTGGAAGAGTGAAAGTGCTCACCGCTTCTTTCGAAACAACAGTTGAACTGGTATACGAGGTGAATGCTTTCGGCCATCAACTCGAAGCAATTGAGGTAGCTGCGAATTTACTGTGTGACGATTTGTTAAGTTTAGACCCGCTCCCAGACGAGTTCGACGAAGGTATCCTAACAGCCAAACATAACGAGTTTTTCTCGTTGCTTTCAGACATTCGTTGTCAAGTCGCATCGTTTATGTCTAGGCATGTTGTTGCTGATACGCCAGCTTCGTCTGGAGCTGCTCAGTGGCTCGAACTGGAAGAAAGACGCAGGTTGCATTCGCAGTACCTACTTAAGAGGACTCTTACAACCAGAAGTCCTAAATATCTTCTCGACAGATTTCAGTCACTGTGTAAATCATAATCATCACACACGTTCAGGCGAAACATTGCTACTCATGGTACCTAAACATAAAACTAAATTTTTCTCCCAATCTCTAACAGCGGCTGGTGTCCGGTTTTGGAGTGATTTACCTAGTGAACTAAAGACATGCTCAAACCTAAGCAGTTTCAAACGCTATTTAAGAACAACTAAACAACTAAATATCTCGTTGAGTAGAGGTGTGGTGCTACTATGTATTTGTACTAGTGTTCTTTATGTGTTTTTACGTGTTTAGAATTTAAAATTAGTTTAAAATTTAAATCTTATTAGACATGCAGTTTCTTAACCAGTTTGTATATTAATATACACATTTATATCTCATGATATTATAATTTTTCTCTCTTATCAACAATATGTTTATTGTGTACTATAATGCTGTTATTAGATGCATATTAACTCCTGCAAGAATAATCTATAGTTATGTTGCTATACATGAATATTTAAATAACATACGCAATATTTGTATTTTTTTAATTCACCTAATGGCGTATTTATAGTTTCCCTACAAATATTTAACATTGTTTTATTTTTTATACTTGCGGTATTCATTCATATGTAAAATCAGTTAAAAAAATTTTAGTGCATGTAGCTAAATTAATGATTCATTTTTGCTATATTAATTTTGTATTTAAGTGTTTATTGTAGGTATTATTTGTCACACGTGTATTATTTTAATTGTCTAAGACGTGGTTTAGTGTAAGAGAAGGCGAAAACCTTAACTTCGCCAGAAACGAAGCCATTAAATAAATTAATATTTAGTCTTCTATAATCACCTCCCATACACTGTCGATTGAACTGAGTCGCGCCCTGTAGAAGCGAACAGCAGAATTGGGTATCCCAGCTGTACCGAACCTCTGAAAAATATTGTCGAGAAAAAAACTAATATGTTCTGATTTCAAAGTTAATTATTTTTAAAGCTAATTATTTAAACCGTACAAGTACAAATGTTTTGTTTTCAAAATTTTCAAGTTTATAATGGTGAAAATTATGAAACACATACATTTTCCGATGCGTGCTTCGATGCTGTACAACATGCGAAAATTTTAAGATAAAAACTACAATATAAAATTTTTGGCAACAGTTCGCGTAGAAACTAGGAAGTGCTTAAGACTATTACCGTGTATTGGAGAGAGCGAATGACCATAAAACTCCATACTGCAATCTAATAGTGAGACACTCTAGAAAATCTTTGATCCAATAAGGGAGGTTCTTGCCACCCTTCAGCTAATAAAGTACAGTTAACATTCAAAACAAACAAACAGGGTTTTAGTATATTTAGTTATCAAACTAATTTATGCACGGAACAGTTTTTTAATAGGTTGTGCAGAGAATACACCAGAGTATCAGTAAACCCCCCTCTTGCACAGTTTTTTCACCTCATGTCAAATTTTCAATTAAGTTTAATTTCCTTTTTTCTATTAGTAAGGTATTGAACGACACTACTTTCACTATGTTTTGTTGCAGGTAGTTATCTGCCATTTTTATAAAGCTTAGTGTAAATCTTTTGGTATGTGTGTTATTACGGTCATTTTCTAGTTTCTTGAAGAAGAAAAGTTAGTAATTGTATGTAACATTGTTTGAAGTATGATGGCTGTGTTGCACTATACATACAAAAACGTGTACTTGTAATTTAACTTAAATTAGCAGAAGTAATCTACAATTTTGTTTAATTTTGACATTAACATACCTGTAGTGTTTTTTGATACGATATGTACATCTACAAAATTCATACAATCTTTTTTGTTGAATCATATTTCCGAAATCAAATAGAATATGACCTTCTTAACATTCTCAAGGAATTTGAATTATCATTCTGGCTATCTAACAATGTTTCTCTTTCAGGTGCGTTGCATAAGGCATGCTGGTTTGCTTTCACAACTGATTCAACATTCTGTGCTGCAGAGTCACCAATATCTTTCCGAAACAAAATATCACCCCGATACATTTCCCCTGTAGTCGCACTTGAGCTACTCATAGAAACAAGCCCAATCGACTGTAGCAAAGACACACTATGCCTTATGTTTTCCAACTCCTTTCTGCACATGTTTTCTGCTTCGTGAAGCTTCTGTTTGTAAGCTCTTACGTCTTCCTCTCGACGTTTCTGCAAGTGGTTTTCCGACTGAGCTACTTCTAGTACCTTCTGATGTCGTACTTCTATCTTATCATTTATTGTTATAACACCCTCTTGCTGATTCTGCGAATACGAGGAAACAGAAATATCTGATGAAGATAGAATGTTTGTCTCGTTATGTGGCAGCAGAATGTCTATATTGCCGGTAAAGCTCACCATTGACAAATGTTTTGAAATGTGATTTTTTATGTGCTCGAATTCCTGCAATTCTCTTTCCCATAAATGTTTTTCTAATCGTATTTTAGTCCTTGTTTCTGATATCTTTTTCTTTAGATCTTTGGCACGTACACGAAGTGCACATAAGTCATCAGCAATGTTGTCTAGTCGATGGTTATCGTCACAAGTTACAAATCTAGCAGCAAGTACGGCATCGGAGCGGAAGTTTTCTTCAGTTGGCATGTCACATGACACTTCAGATGGTGTAGATGCCTGCTCTGTCTCAGTGGTAGATGACGTTTCGTCTGTAGACATATTGCGATACGTTTGAACTATGAACTGAATTAAAATAAGACAATATGTAAAACTTGTCTTAAGCACAAATCAAGTGATTACTTAAAAATGAAACTTTAAATAGTAACTGCCTTAGTGACAACTTAAATTACATAAATTACATTTAAATTTGCAGGTGTACAGAGACAATTGACAAACATTCTCTTTTGTTAATTTTGTTTAGCTTTTAGACCATAGAAAAATAACATGATTATAGACATAACATATCGTGTTCCCGCAACTTCGTTTGCGAGGTCTTCAATTTAATATTTCTGAAACAAAACGTTTTGAGATGTGCTAAATGGGGCAAAATGATGTTAAGGGTAGTAAATGTCCGTTTTAAAAATATTTTAAAACGGAAAATTGTCCCATGAAAATTCTTGGGTACCCCGTTCTGCTGCTGTACCCCATTTTGCTTCCCACCTCCCCAAAGTACCAAAAATTTGTTTTGGTAGAAACCTTAGAGTACGCATACACAACACACCAATTGTTTCCCCAATTAAGTTAATTTTTTTTTTGGGTACGCTGTTCTGTCCCTATACCACATTTTAATTCTCTTTTCTACAAAAATTAAGTTTTTTTTCTAAATCTTTGCGGATGCACGCACAACTGACCAAAGTTTTAATTTTTTCCCCTAAGTTTTTTGGGTATCCCGTTTTACCCTTATACTCCTTTTGCTTCCATGTTTCGAAAAAAATGGTAGATACCTTTTACAAAAGTTTATTTGTTCACCAAATTTTTTGGGTATCCTGCTCTGTCCCTCTGTCTTTTTTTTTTTTTTTGCCGAAAATTCATTGCAATCGGATGACCGGTATAGAACCGCATAGATAACGAACACACAAACTATAGTTTATATGATATAATGTAGTAGTCCGCCCGCGGCATTGCCTGCGTGTGGTACTCGTGACAGCGAATATTTATTAAATTGAAGGACCTCGTTGTACACCAGATTAGTAGCTCGACCGTCAAGTGTTAGGATAACCAAGCTGCAGGTTTGAGCTTACTCTGCAGCTGGCTAAGTAGCTGTAGCTGGCCATGTGAAAAACTGTCCTAAGTCTATCCCTTGTGAGGTGAACAGTTGCCGGACTAGCTTCAAGAGCAATTCTCTTAACCTCAGGATATGTAAATATTAGCTTTCCGTTTCCTCTTCTTGTCAACACAATAATGAGTAACAAGGATACATACAATTACCAAGCAGAAGATATTAAATATGGACACAATTATCACCAACCTAACTAGCCAAATAACAACAGCAGGTCCTCGAGGAAAATGTTTAAGGTTTTATCCAGAGAGAATTGGCAAAATCAAATGTTAAGTAAGCAAACCTGTTCATTTCATACAGGATACGAAAACATCCTTTGAGGATATCCGGGTACATGTGATCCTCGAGATGTCTTAGGGATGGATATTTCGGATGTCCGAGAGCTCCGAAAAACCATGTCCCTAGGACGTCCCAAGTACCTCCTCGAAAAGCACATCACATCCCAGGAAGCTCCTTGGAAGATGAATTAGGGTCATCCTAAAATCCTCATCTGGGGAGCTCCCATTGATGTCCTTACAGGGAGCTCCCACTGAGCTCCTCTGAGGAACTCCCTGGGATGTCCTAGCAGGAGTTATCTGGGATGTCCCAATAGGCACTCCCTGGGATGTCCGAGCAGGAGTTCCCTGGGATGTCCGAGCAGATGCTCCCTGGGATGTCCGAGCAGGTGCTCTCTGGGATATCCGAGCAGGAGCTCCCACGGACGTAGTGAATTTCTAGGAAAGTTCCTAATATGACCACTAGATAGCTCACGATATTATTTAAATATACGTGAGGTTTGTTGCAATTAATTTATTAGATAATTCATAACATTTATATATGCCTTAAGAAATTGGTAAATTTATTAATTTCGACACACATATTTTATTATTAATGGTAGACTTTTGGAAGTTGAAGCATTGAAAAAACGTTATTTCAGACGAATTGTTTATTCAACAGATTTTAAGAGGCTACATTAACAATGATGTGTATTTGACTGTGTGTTAAATACTTAGTTCACATATCACCAAAACAAATACATTTGTTTTCTTTTGTATTGAATACTAAACTTTTACTTTTGCTGCTGGAAGGAACTGCTAGGGATGTCCCAGGGATGCAATTAATACAGGTCCTAGGGAGCTCCTAGGGATGTCCCAGGGATGTGTTTAATACAGGTCCCAGGGAGCTCCTAGGGATATCCCAGGGATGTGTTTAATACAGGTCCCAAGGAGCTCCTAGGGATGTCCCAGAGATGTGTTTAATACAGGTCCCAGGGAGCTCCTAGGGATGTCCTGGGCATGCATTTAATGCAGATCTCAGAGAGCTCCTGAGGATGTCTTGGGGATGTGTTTATTACAGATCCCAGGGAGCTCCTAGGGATGTCCCAGGGATGTGTATGCTAGACATCCTAGGGATGTCCGTAGATAGTACTTTTCCATGAACTTTTCCTACATAAAAAGAACTTGAAATGAACTTCCCTAGGACGTCCTAGGGACGACAGTTCCCACATCCTACGGACGTCCTCAGGATGTCTGTGTGCTGGTAGGGTGATTAAATTATGTTTAAAACATTCAAATCACTACAATAGGTCCTTTTTTTTGTTACATAAACAGTTCACTTCCCCGCTAATCTTGTGGAAATGATAAAAAAAATACTTCTTGATGTAGGACGACTGCAAGTCTGTGCGACGCTCTTTTATATCACTGCTATAATCAGTAGCAATCTGAATATCATCTTGTAGGTAAAAATCACCGAAAGAAAACCATATCTGGGGTATGATTTTACACGGTTTTCAATAATTTTCAATCACTTTACTAATAAAATATCAACAAATAAAAGCCCACCAAAAAACAGTGACTTCGTTCTAGAAATTTTCAAAATTACACACCTCTGTTGCAAAAATTGTTCAAAATGTTCTAAAGTTCGGGCGAGTTCATTTTAGGCGTGACACGAACCAATGCAATTATAAATAAAATGAAAGATTATAACAAATAAGTTAATTTTGTGGCAAATTTCAAAAGATACACGTAATTTACACATAAAGAGGCTGCCAAGTTAAAATAAATATTTAAAATGTAAACAAAACTCTATACTTGTCCTTACGACTTTAACAATATAAACAGAAGATATGTAAATACAAGGCAAGGGCTTAAAATATAACAAATGGATAGTGAAAAATAACAACATAGGCTCTTATTAAAATATGAACATCAACACTCTAGGCCATAAACACTACAACCCTTCCTCTCTAATTACTGTCCCGTGCCTTATTGATAATCATAGCAAAATATATGAATATGAGAGTGTATTCGGATAGTGTAAGCAGTATACGTGTTATGATGACTCATTTATCTTGAGCACGACCATTGATGACTGTGCAACAGAACAAATACTACTTATTTATTCTGCGATTGTGCCTTCAATACGTATCGTCGAAAGTTCATTAAAAATAAATAAAATATTCTGTCACTGGGCACATAGAGGTTGTATACCATATGTAACGATCATGGTCGTTGAAGTACATGTCTGGACACTCGTCTATCTACCAATGCTATGGATCTGACCCCGTTATGACTGAAAGCGGCACTAGCAATGAAGTGTTGTTTTAACATTGCAGTATAGCGTCGTACTAGCAGTTCTCCTAGCAGCTCCAAGACGAGTTTTCTCCTTGTAGTCCCATTTGCGCAATGTTAAAACAAACCCAGAGTGCCAGTGGCGCCAGTCAGTCATAACGGAGTCAATTTTCAACTCCAGTGTCCAGACCTATTCCTCTATGGCCGTGGTAACGATATAATTTCAGAATGTTAACTTCCCTATAAATTACTTCTCTAGGGTTTTTCTTGTTTTTTTCGGATCGTCTGATTTGAAAGTTTTGCTAAGAATACGTCTCCCCCATCCCGGTTATTTGAGGGTTATTTTCTCAGTATAAAATCTGAGATAATTATTGTTCGCATTTACGTAAGCATCATTCGGAAGCAAAGAAATATCTCAACATATCAACTGGTTAGGTAGATATCATGGGGTAAATGAAAACAAATGTCACGTCTTTTCAACTCTTCAGTGATCTTACCATCACAGGTCAAACATTTGTATAAGTATCCAACTGAGGTGAAAATCACGACGATAACCCACTGAGTCAAAGCGTAATCAACGAATCATTAAAAAAAAAAAAAAAAAAACTTTTTTCATTCCTTGACAGCCCAAAGAGTTCGGATTTTGAGAATTTCTTAAACCTGTTTACGGGCATTTACGTATTCATCATCATCAAACGAAAAACAACTCTATATCTCAACGGGTTCGATAGCACTCACGGATTTGTCTAAAACACATTCGATGTATTTTCACCACTTTATGATTCAAATTTAAAAAAGAAACTTTATAGAGAATTAAGGATTTTGTACAGGGGCGTAATTAAGTTGGCCAGGAAGGAAGGGGGGCAAATGTCCCCTGCCTTGGTTTTGAATTTTAAGTGTATAAAATTAATTCTTGGAATTTTGTTATTTAAATAATGCTAACTTAAGTGCATAAAACTATAGTTTTATTAGTAACGTTTCTAATTTATACATGGTTAATTAATAAAACAGATGCAACAAGGTCACTGTCACCGAAAAAGAAAATCTTCCCCCCCCCCTCCCCAAGAAAAACCAGAAATGATGTCCCTGCTTTTGTATGGACGTAGTAGAAACTGTGACGATAATCCGCCGGGTTCAAGAAATATAGAGGATAATTTGAAAGCACCATTCATCCCGTTTCAAATTTTTTCACACCCCTAGGTACAAAATTTCGAAAAAGCAATAAACCTTATTTCAGATATTTATTTAAGCATTTATGTCAAGCAAAAATCACGTCAATATCTACAACATTCAGTGGGCTCGATAGATCACGAATCGAAAACACATTTTAACCTTTTTTACATCCTTGGAGTCGACTTTGGAAAATATCTAGAAATAATATTTTAAGTCTTTACGTAAACATCATTCTAAAGCAAACAGCGTTTCGAAGTCTCGACCGGTTCAATAGCTATGGAATCGAAAACACATTTAACGTCTTTTCACTCTCTTAATTAAAGAATTTCGAAATGTTTTGAAGTCCTATCTTATACAATTGTTTACGTGTATAAC
>PNEQ01108293.1:0-54201 GCA_003012365.1 Medauroidea extradentata
GTGACACAGGAGTAATTGTGTGCATAACTAATTGTGTTGTGAGAGTTCTAGTTGATTACTGTTTTGTGTATTTCGTAGCTTTGTGAGCTATTAAATCCAGTACTTAATTTAACTCTTTTATTTGTAATTATAGACCTCTATCCCAAAGAACTCATGGGAATTGCCCACATATAAAGTTTGTGCTCTCAAATTTGTAACAATATGTTACTTTATTGAACTTTGGGACTCTGATATGCTCAATGCATAATATTTTATTTTCTGTGTAATTATGTCTTTAGTCCAGTGTAGATTTTTATGTGTTAAATGTATTTTCACCCACCACCTCCGCTCGGACGCAGTGCTGCGGTGTTCCGAGCCGGAAACTGGCAGTTGGCATCGGCGCGCGTTCAGGGGCGGCAGCTCGCGTGTACACTCCGGGCCTTTCACCTTTGTTTTATATAAATCACTTTCATTACAATAGTTTAAAGTATTTGAACTAGAACGTTTTAGCTTTTGTCGGCCTGGAGGCCCCCCCCCCCATCCCTTTCCGGCTCGTGCGAGAGGGGCTTAACAACTTTATAATTTCCACCGGCTTCTAGCCATTATATCAGCACTGCCTACTGAACAGGCTAAAGGTTCAGGCCCGCTTCGCTAGTGATGCCTTCTGCACCCTAGTATTTTGTATGCTTCTGTGAGTAAACGTGAGTAATTCTACCACAAATTTCTTATTTCGTTTACGAGTGTTACCTGTGTTCCCTGTGATTGGGTAAGGACTTATGGCGCGTGGCTCGGCCTACAGCACAGCGTGGGAGAAGCTAAACAGCTCCCTTCGCTGTACAAATCTCTTAGCTTCTATGCACGCAGTCCCTTGGGCCATCGGCATCACGACCCCGAGACAACAAGGATCTAACTGCTTCAATCAGCCAGGTATTACTTCCGTTACTTCCCCAACCACACCTCATTTCACCTTCACCCTACCGACCCTGCCTAAATACCTCAATTACTGCCTTCCCCACCCACATGCCCACTTCAGAATGGCTTCCGACACGTGTGGCTGTGTGCTGCAACTGCTACAGGAAACAGGACAGTTTTACAGCGCCCAGACAGCATGAGGAAAAGGACACCAACAGCCTTCGCCATTTTTTTTCACTGTGACGCGGTTAGTCCGCCATATTGGACACGCCGAGACATCGCGACATCTGGCGCCTCCCCACCCCTTACGGAGTGTTCCGTGTCAGCCACCGAGGTCAACTTATCCTCGCGCGATGGGACTGGAGCGAGGCTAGGTGCCGAGCCGCACACCCCTCCCCCCTCCAACAGGTGTGGAGTTGCAGCGCCACGCCGCGCATCACATGGTGTACCGTGTCAGCCACCAAGGTCAACTTATCCGCACGCGACGGGACTGGAGCGAGGCTAGGTGCCGAGCCGCCCACCCCTCCCCCTCCAACACGTGGGGAGTTGCCGCACCGCGCATCACGTGGTGTACCGTGTTTGAACAGCTGTGTTATAAAACTGGACAATAAGCAAGGCCCAGTTTTTTTCGACCGTGTCTGCGGTGATTGTGGACAGCTGTTATCTACCAAAGACCAAATGCCTCACTCCTGTTACAGTCTACCACGATGGCATATTCCTGAATCAGAACAAAACACCCGCGACTTCCGCGTCGCATTCCCGTGTGTGGTGTCCGCCGATACTCCCGTGGATGTACACATGTCGTGGAGCAATCAACAGCTGTCGAAATTTTTAACTGCACCCTTAAATTTCACGGACAGGGACCAGGACATTATAACGCCACAACAACACAAAAAAATGCAAAACTGCGACAGTATATTGTGTCTTGCCATGGGACCCCCAATTGTAATGTACAAGAGGTGCACGTGCATATACCATGAAATCTGCTTGACACCCGAGGAAGTGGCCGACGCATTAGCCGGTGGTGGCGCATGTCAACAATGCTCGCCTCCTGTCACGGTGAATCATGAGGGTGTCCCGGAGGAAGTCAAGACAAGTCCACGTCATGCACCGCCTATGGCATATCAGCAACCACTGTGTTTGTCTTCTGATAATGACGTGGTCACCTGTTGGCGCTGTCGACAGATGGCTCACCTAGACTGCCTACCGCTACCTCAACGCCTAACTGTACAGTGTCAACAATATTCATGTTGGACCTGTGAGTCCGAGCGTCGGTTGGACGACCAGACGGCGTGTGTCATGCCAGCACCTCCACGTCAACCTGAGGTCCGCATACCACCGTCGACCTTGGCGAACACCACTATTCCCACGACCACTGTCAACGTAGTCCAGTACCTTCGAACACCTCAGACATGCACACCGGCTCCTATGGCTCCACTTCCGGCAGCTTTACAGATGCCCCCCAAAATGTCAGCTGTGCCATACATGACGGAACCACCGACGCCAGCCAAGTTCCAGGTGTTGCCGACATTTGCCGGGCTAGGTCACAAGGATCCCTGTGAGTTCATCAAGGACATTACCACACGACTACAGCGATACGGCGTTAGCCCAGCTGAGTGGCCTCAGTGTGTTGGTGACCAACTTCAAGTTCAAGTAAGTGCTTGGTGGCGAGCCGTCAAGAGGTACGGTATGACGTGGGCAGAGTTTGATGCAGCCTACCAGCGGAAGTTTAGTGATGCCTACTATTCGATCCAGATGCAGAGTCGACTTACGCTCGAGGAGCAGCAAGAGGGTGAGTCACTCACCGCCTTCCTCACTAGGAAGGTTTACATGGTGCAGATATTCCAACATCACTTACCGGAAGATGAAGTGCTACTAGTGGCAGCAGAGACGACATTGCCGCAGTTCCGTCACGCCCTCTTTACGCTAGTACATAGTGGACTAGACGGGTTCCTTAAGACCACCGCAGTGTTTGAACGGAAAATGCCTCCCTTGACACGTAGTTCGTTATCATCTGTGCCGTGCTTCCGCGATTCGCACGACGTCGGCGGGCTGCACAAACAGCCAGATATGACAAGACACCCGTAGCAGGTAGTGACAGCCCAAAACAGTGAATCGCCAATGGCACCTAGTGAAACCCCGCGTCGTGACAAACGCGCTTGGCCAGACTACAACAAACCACCCTGAACACCATGCCAATACTGTCCCGACGGCCAGTATCACTGGCACAAGGACTGCCCCCGTCGGACGTCGAACTCTCGCGATACAGTACATGGCGAGGACTCGAGGCCGGGAAACGAGTAAATGGGGAAAGGGAACCGGACGTTTCCGCCTCTCAATTGTCAGGTAAAAACACCTCAGAATTGACTCCACAGCAAATTTTGCTTAATCCGATGTGCAGTTCACAAAATCAGTGTATCACTATACCAGTGCATGTAAACAAGGTCCCATGTTTAGCTCTCGTAGACACAGCAGCCACACATAATTTCTGTCATCCCTGTTTCGTGCAAAATAGTACTATCAGACCATGCAATCAAATCTTTAAACTAGCCACATACAATCAGGAGTGCTGACCTGCTGGTGTTGTCGACATTACCGCCGGAATACGTGATTTAGGGACAGTGACGTCAGCAATTGTGTCCGAAGAGTTACGTGAGGCAGTTATTCTGGGGCGCCCGTGGCTCACTGAACAAAATACCGTAGTGGAGCCAGCCGCCCGCCAGATTCACTTTTGCCTTACAGAAAGGCGCACTGTGTATGCTCTACACCCGCGTCCTCCAGGTACTGTGCCATCTATCTCATTGATGGAAATCGACAACGATGTGCTGCTGCAGTTCGTTGAAGCCTTCCAGAACATGTTGGACGAGAGACGCGATGTGTTTGCTACCCACGACATGCTGCGACGTACCACTGTCACTGAACACGTCATCGAGCTGGAGCATGACAAACCCATATATGAAGCACCACGCAGCTACCTACCACACCAAGCTCGGATAATCAAAGAGCAAGTGCAAGAGATGCTCCATGATGGAGCTATCGAGACATCTGACAGTTGCTACAACTCCGCAGTCACACTAGCACCCATGAAGGATGGGACTTGGCGTTTCTGTGTCAATTTCCGCACAATCAACCAGGTAACAAAATCTGCAATCCCCCGTATATCAACATAAGAGACGCCCTTGCAACCTTGGGCCAAGCCAAGATTTTATCAACCCTCGACCTCCGGAGCGGAAACTGGCAGGTACCCGTCCGACCCACAGATCGCCATAAGACCGCATTCACGACGGCCGATGGAGGCCGGTACCAGTTTTGCGCGATGCCCTTCGGCCTGAAGTGTGGACCTACCATGTTCCAGAGTATGATGTGCGCGTACTGGACGGCTTCATCGGTGAATTCGCGCTGGACAATATGGACGATGTAGTTGTCTGGTCGGAAACTTGGGAAGACCACCTCCGTCATCTGTCTCTGATTCTCGAACGACTCACCATAAATGGATTAACGGCTGCAGTACCTAAATGTCACCCCGGCAAAACCACTGTTGACTTTCTGGGACACATTGTCGATGCTGAGGATAACTGTCCTAATCCCGAACACCTCCGTATCATACGAGAGTACCAGCAGCATCGTACGAGGAAACAGCTGATGAAATTCTTCGGGCTTATCAACTGGCTCCGAGAGTATGTAGAGGAGTTCGCTATCGTGACGGCCCCCTTAACAGCATTGTTGTCGCCCCAAAAACAGTACCGGTGGACACCTGAAGCAGAAGAGGCATTCACCCAAATCAAACAACGTTTCATGACCTGCCCTACCCTGGCCAGGTATGACCCCACAAAACGACTCATTCTGCAAACTGATGCGAGTCAGGAAGGCCTGGGTGCGTTCTTGTACCAACTGGACGACGTTGACAGACAGCGTGTCATCGACTATGCTAGCGCGAAGTTTGGCACTACATAGCGTCGCTACGATGTGAACGAGAGGGAATGCCTCGCCGTCATCTGGGCTGTAAAGCGGTACCGTCCATATCTGGAGTACTGTCGCTTTACACTGAGGACGGATAACCGATGCCTCACATGGCTGCATTCAATGCGGGAGGCCCGCAGCAAGCTGACTCGGTGGTCCTTACTACTACAGGCATACGAATTTTAACGTCGAGCACGTCCCCGGCAACGAGAATCAACTTCCAAACGCACTGTCGAGGTTGCCATGTCCTGGTGTCATCGCCGTTGACGAAGCCGAGTGGGAGGACATCCTACCCCCGACTGGACCTGTAGACACCGACAGCATCAACCTTAATCAGGTCAGTGTAGAAAGCGAAACACCGCTGCACGTCTAGTACGACTGCATCGTATGCGCCCAAGGACAATGTTCAGTGTTACAGAAGTACCGAAAGCGCTGCGCTGCTGGGGTACAGGAGCGCTGGAGAGTGGTCGATGATCGCGTCGAGTCCTGTTCGCTGAAGGCTCGTGACGGATGGACTCTGTTCGTCCCAACTCGTGTACGTGCTGATGTGCTGCACTACGTTCACGACGGAGCCATAGCGGTTCACCCAGGAGCACAACAGACTCTGAAGAATGCCCGTGACACCTTCTATTGGCCTGGTATAGCACGTGACGTGCGGGAGTATGTGTGCAAGTATGTTAAGTGCAATTTTTTCAAGTCACGCCGGACTGACGGCTGCCAACAACAGCAACCACGTGTTCCCACCGAAGCTTTTCAAACTGTAGAGCTCGACTTAATGGGCCCGTACCCTCGCACACCCAACAGCAAGTGATTCGTGCTAGTCGCGACGGGCTTGATTTCGCATTGGATCGAAGCGTACGCGATTCCCAGTGCACGCGCGAACACTATTATCAAAACCTTGAATTCTGAATTCTTTCCTCGCTGGGGCTACTCCAAGTACTTGCTTACAGATAATGGAGCCCAGTTCACTGGAAGAAAGTTGCGGGATGCGTGTACTGCATGGGGCGTGGCTCCCATGAGAACGGTGGTTTACCATCCTCGAGCCAACCCCACAGAGATTTGAAAACACAACTGCGCTTGCGAGTGGGAGATAATCACTGGAGTTGGGTGGAACATTTGCCAGCGGCGTTGTTTACCATGAGACGTCGTGTAAACGATGCCATGGGAATGTCACCTGCTGCAATTCTACTGGGTCACAATTTGCCGGTGCCAGGCGAGCTCCAGTGCCCTCAGACAAATGACCAAAATTGTCCGGAGAACAGTGACGCACAGCGTGAACAGCGTGAAAAAGAGAGGGGTGAGGTACGTGACCACCAACAACAATATATATAACAATGGGTGCCCACCACTTCACGCCCGCCAAAACAGCTGCGACCCAGGCAATGTGTATATGTCCACACCCACCCCCAGTCAACTAGCAAAATCAATTTTTGCGCGGGACTGGCAGCAAAGTGGACCGGACCACACACCATTGTCTGCCGTCTAGGAAAAACTACCTATTTAGTGCGATTTAGCCAACGCCATCCACCGCGACGATATACGACTGGCTGATAAACATGACACCGACATCCAGGCACCGCCACAGGGTGAGGAGCCCGCGCACGACGTAACAGCATCTACCAACCTGGATGAGATTGATGGGGAAACAGTCCCACGAGGGATCGGCAAATCGACCCCGGGCATCCCGACGCTCCGACAGTCTGAAGTCGACACACAGTTGGGAGGACGACCCCCTTCTTCACAGACGTCCCTGTGTCCGCTAACATTGCGGCATTCTAGTGTCACCCCTGCGCCTGTCAGCGCTGCGACGCTTAGCGCCGCGGGGCCTCACTCAGCTGACACACACGATGGAGCCCGTTCTTCGACGCAAGGGCCTATTACAGCAGTGCCACCAGCTGCCATAGTTGGGCAAGAGGATCAAGAGATGCCACCCATGATGCAGGCGTACTCTGCGAACCTCGCGGACAACCAGATAAGGATAACAGTGCCCGTAGACGATACACAGAGCACGACGCCGACAAAGGGGATTGAGCTGGCATGCCTGCCACTTACTCCTCCAACCTCTCTCCCAGAGCTCTCCAGGCGAGCGCGGTTCCGGCCACTCTGTGACGTCATTGATGGGGACAGCGATGTAGAAGGAGAACAGCTGATTCGCCGCACAAAGCGCCAACACGCATACACTCGTGTGCGCACCACCTGTGCTAATGTTCCGGCTTCACCAGGCACAAGCAAGGACGACATTTCGAGGCCACTCAATTGCAGCGACATCAAGAACCAGCAACATTATCACTTACAGCCCCATCGACAATGCCGGCGGGTTTGTTCCTGCTGCTGTTAAGATGTCGACGAGGACTCACTGTGCGCAGATGGTCTCCACGAGGGGGGGGCATTTGACATGTGCCGAGCACACCCTCTGGCATATCCCATCTGTCGCACCGTATCTGTGCCACCCTCACCCCCTCCAGCGACACTATGCCGTGTGAGAGCGTGTGTGTGGGTGTATGTATGTGTGTAACCCCTCTGAGTGTGCCAATTGTGTCCAGTGTATTTCTTAATTAATTGGAGTCATCAGTACTTATGGCAACCGTCTTGTGTTATATATGTATTCGTTTTAGTAAGACATGTGTTTTTGAAAGCACCCTTATACGAGGGGCACTATGAACGCACCCCATATCATAAATATGTTACTTTATTGAACTTTGTGACTCTGATATGCTCAATGCATAATATTTTATTTTCTGTGTAATTATGTCTTTAGTCCAGTGTAGATTTTTATGTGTTAAATGTATTTTCCCCCTCCACCTCCGCTCGGACGCAGCGCTGCGGTGTTCCGAGCCGGAAACTGGCAGTTTGCATCGGCGCGCGTTCAGGGGCGGCAGCTCATGTGTGCACTCCGGGCCTTTCACCTTGTTTTTTATAAATCACTTTCATTACAATAGTTTAAAGTATTTGAACTAGAACGTTTTAGCTTTTGTCGGCCCGGAAGCCCCCCCCCCATCCCTTTCTGGCTCGTGCGCGAGGGGCTTAACAACTTTATCATTTCCGCCGGCTTCTAGCCATTATATCAGCACTGCCTACTGAACAGGCTAAAGGTTCAGGCCCGCTTCGCTAGTGATGCCTTCTGCACCCTAGTATTTTGTATGCTTCTGTGAGTAAACGTGAGTAATTCTACCACAAATTTCTTATTTCGTTTACGAGTGTTACCTGTGTTCCCTGTGATTGGGTAAGGACATATGGCGTGTGGCTCGGCCTACAGACCACAGCGTGGGAGAGGCTATACTGCTCCCTTCGCCGTACAAATCTCTTAGCATCTATGCACGTAGTCCCTTGGGCCGTCGGCGTCACGACCCCGAGACAACAAGGATCTCACTGCTTCAATCAGCCGGGTATTACTTCCGTTACTCCCCATCCACACCTCATTTCACCTTCACCCTACCGACCCTGCCTAAATACCTCTAATACTGCCTTCCCCACCCACACGCCCACGTCAGCGTAAGATGAGGGGCAATGTCCCGAATGGGATCTTACCTTTTCAAGTGAATGATAACACCCAGTTTGGGTTCCGAAAGCGCTCCAAATCTCTCCTCGCGATATCATTGGTTACATTAACAGAATAAACAATGGATAACAGAAGCGACAGAATGTGCTCATAAAAACTACATTGGATCTACTCGATAGTGTAGATATTACTACAAAATTACTAGTACGCAATTAGCTATTTTATATATATATATATATATATATATATATATATATATATATATATACACACACACACACACACATACGGATATCCGCACTAGCTTAACGACGCAGGTCTGCCACATTGGCGACTGAAATTATATACCGCTTCTGCAAATTTTGCAGTATTTTTCTTGTCCGCTCGTTAAACACAAAACGACTGAATAGATCCATTTACGTGAACAACACTACCGAGTAGGGTTACACCTACTACATTTTCATAAGCGCGCAGAGTCACCCAAACTTGCTAATGTTCTTTTCGGGAACCCGTGCTACCCACGCCGGGAATTCATTTGGTTGAGAAATTAACGATTTTAAAGTGAATAAAATAATTGAAGTGTGCATATGGGGTTATATTTGTGAGTTCATTATGCTTGTGCGCGTATTTAAACACTACGTAATTTGAAATACGTATCATTGAATTAATTTTTCGCATTGGAAGAAAGCCATAAATTGTTCCAATAGAAAGCAGAAAGAGAAGCCAAGTTTTTTTTCAAATTTCCATAGGATCCAAACAGGCAAGTATTATGTTTCTGTACTAAATTTTTTTATACCGGTTTAAAACGGTATGAAGAATTCTGGGGAATTTTTTACTTTCCAGTTACATACAAAAATAAACAAGTAATGACGAAACTAACATGGCGCCGATGACGTCACACTACCCAACATTTACATAACTTGCGGGAATTCGCGAGATCGTCATCGTAGGGTTTTTTTTTTGGGCGGGGATACACTCCTATGAGTAACAAAGAACCGATGGGTTTAAGGGCACGGTCTACCGCAATTTTTATCACCATGTTTTATTTTTATATCTCTACCGGTTATTTTTTTTCTTGTTTTTGACACGAAACGTAACAAAATTTTTCTCTTATGAAAATTTTTTATTTTTCATAGTTTTTGCGTAATGGCTCGTTACAGCCAAAATTTGCTTTTACGTTTTAAGGACGACACTAAAGCAATCTCACTTATCAAACTGAGAAAATTCACAGTGAATAATGCTGTAGGCTACAAATTGAGCTATGTTTAGCCACAAAATAAAATATTTCAGTATTTAAAACAATTATTGAATTTTTCTAATTTTTATTTTAAGTTTCATCATTTTTATTCAAATGAAAAAAAATTTTTATTCTTTGTTTTCATGAACATGACATTGTAGCCTGTGACGTGAATTTTTCAATTTGGTGTGTCAGTTGGTTTTAGTGTACCTAGTCTTTAAATCGGAAACATGCAAATTTTGACTTTAACACACTATTACGAGAAAACTATGACAGACAAGAATATTTCATAAGAGCAAATTTTAGTCACATTTTGTGTATAAAATAAGAAAAAAAATATCTGGTACAAATAAAAAATAAAAACATGGTGATGAAAATTGTGGTAGACTGTGCTCTCAATAATACTATTCAGTACCATTGTACTAGAATATAATAGCAAAATAAAACCCACCTACTCTTTGTTACTTTGCCATACCAGTTCCACATGATTTATTTCCACGATTCCATTATCTTTACAATTATCACTCTATATTTTACCGTTATTTGGTATCGCAAAATAACAAAGAGCGGATGGGTTTCACGTTACTATTCGATACCAATGTACTGGGATCGAATAATAAAATAAAACTTATCTACTCTTTATTACATTGCGATACCAGATACAAATTATGCATTTTCACAATTACTTCGCCAAAAAATTCATCTACCTATCTACTAAATTTTGTGATTTTTTTTTTGTATCGCAAAGTAATAAAGAGCGGACGGATTTTAATTTACTATTCAATCCCAGTACATTGGTATCGAATAGTAATATGAAACCCATTCGCTCTTTGTTATTTTGCGATATAACTTCCGAATAATTAATTTTTACATACACGTCACTGTAAACATACATATGTTGACATTGTAAAGTACCTGATATAATAATATTTTATAAAATAAAACACAAAATATTATTTAACCTCAACAACGTACCATACAAGAGCAATATCCATTCCATTCTTCTCCAGAAGCACTAACTTATTCCAAAATCAAACGATGAACATTGCATCATTCAGTTACACAAACCAAAACTAACATGTCTTTACACAGAACACTGGACCTCTAGCAGTAATATTAAGTGGGGACAACAATTTAACATGGGTACATAGAATAAAAAATTAGAAGTGCCAGAACAGTTCTTTTAATGCCATAGAATCTTTCAAGTTTGTTTCATCAATAATAAATAGGGTTTACTCTTGACTTAAGAATTGATGTGTTACAAATGTAAATTCCATGTGTTCGCTCTTTGACTTGTGCCTGTATGAAAGGCTGGAAGCAAATACTATGTTGAATTTAACAAAATGTCTCGTCCACAGCTCCAACTTGTAAACTCTCATTCAATGATGCACTCCACGGGGGACAAGTTCCCATCAAACGTAACTACGAGCTCGTGTACTCCCATCAAAATTATAGAAGTCTGCCTCTGACCAGAATCACAGAAGGAATAGGCCCAGCCACAAGACACAGCATTTGACCTGGCCAGGGCTCGTTGCTGCGCATGCACGAGGAGGTTTAAGGAGGGGGAACAAGCAAAACACAACAAAGCAAAGAGGACAGCTCAAGCCAGCAAGTGAAACAAAAGTGTAGAGCAGCTGAAGCATAGCTCGTTCTTAGTTCCACCACCGTCGCCACTGTGTCCTAGGCACCCTTGGTGCAATGCAATACAATAACAGTTCAAACAGCCAAATAATTTCCTATTGAACACTTCACTGATTTGCATGGCACTAGTTCACATGCCAACAGGCCTACTACTGTTTCTAGCAATCTTGAATACTAATCAGCAAAGCACTCCCGACATAACATAACAGTCGTTGGAGACCATTAAAGTTATCGTTCATTTCTTATCACGTACACAAAAACATTATGAAATAATCATAATACACCCAAAACCATGAACTCATCGCTGTAAATTACCATTAACACTTAAGTTTCCACTATTAAAACTAATAAAAGACACATTGAGTAATTATACACAGTTTCAAAAAACACACGTGAAGACATTTGTTCTTCAGTGGTGCCAACCAAATTTACTTTATATTACACTATTAATTTCTCATCCTATAGGCCTATATAAATATTCACATTGTCAACCTATTTCATTTTACTTCTTTATGACTATAGCTATATTGTGTAAAATTCAATTTTAACATTACAGTATTAAAATTTCCGTTAGCCTACATAATTTCCTTCTACTTTCTTTTCTCAGAATCTGTTCCGCTACCTTACCCAATATTACTTGTATCTTGTATCATCTTTGCTCATAACACATATAACATTATAGATGTAAACATAATCTTTATGTTCGAATAGTAATAAACACCCAAATTTTGTTAGTAGGAAACAGCTGTAGAAAAAAAAAACTTTATTTAGTTTTGTTCATCTTCATGCATTTTTGCATACAATTTTACATGTAGGCTATAAAACTTCATTTTACAAATAGGCCTAACTTAATCAATTGCTTAGACTGAATGTTAGAGAGCTAATATTTAGGTTGGGGTTTTAAAATATGTAGGCCTATAAACCAATCTGTGTAAAGGTATATTTACAATTTAATACTAACATTGGGATCAGATATGTATTTTAAACCATTTGTTTTCCACAGACCTGTCTAGAATATTACAGCAAATTTAAAGAGTAAAGTAACTTAATTGTAATTTGGGCCTGTGATTAAATTACTGAGCGAGCAGGGGCAGTGCTCACTATGATGTATTTTAGAAATGTTTGGAGAGTAACATTTAAGAAAATAATAGTACAGTAATACCTGTTAAGCATTGACAGCCTACCCTGTTCTAGTCCTCATTACCTGGATCTTCTCACGGTTATTACCTTTTCCTTTACATTCTGCCTTAGTTAACAGGCAGCCTATCTTACCCTAGCCTCCCTCTCCATTTACCACCTTGTACATTCTAACCAGCCTTTCCACTCTTCTATCATTCAGTGAGTTCCACCCTACTTCCTTTAACATCATATATAGCACGAAGTTCCGTTCATCCTCACAAGCCTGGCCTCGCCTTCTCCTTTCATTCTTCACCCACCGTGCTGCCCATCTTTGCACCTTCTCCAACTCCTGCACCTCCAATTCTACGTATGTGTCCCAGACTTCTGCTGCGTAACAGTGACTGTATCATTGTAATATACAATTTTTCTTTGACTCTACTACAAACACTGCCTTCAGTACCCTTCCGTACGTTCCTAGAGCCTTTCTCCTTTTAGACACCGTTCGTAACTTACTGTAATAGCAAATAACATGGGGTTTGGGGTAGGTGGTAAAATAAGATTGTTTGCATATTACATTTTGCTTAGCCTACAGAGGTGGGTGGAAGAAATGAGTTGCAGGATGACATTGATAATATAGACTCGGACTGAAGAGAACAAGTGAAGATTAGCTCAGTGAGTTCTGATGTATAAACTTGCCAACAGGCAGTTGCCAATTACAAGTTTTTAAATTATTAATATTATTATCATAATATTTTTAAAACAAATAAGACTAACTGTAGCCGGCATCAATGTGTTATTAGGCAATTGACACAAATTTTTAAACTAAAAAACGATCTGCAATTAATAGGTAGCAATGTTAGGGCAAGGCCTACTGTGATTATTTGTTCCCATATATTTCAGAACTAAATACTGTACCTTGACTAATCCCTTAGCTGTATTATTGAATCTGTGAACATTTTATAAAATGTTTAGTGTTATGTAATTAACTTAAATCACCCTGTTGCGTTGGTCAGTGGCTCTTCTCCGGGATCTTTCCTCCCGCACACGCTAATTCATTCCAGCATTGCTCCATACTTGCCTCATGTTACCCCTCACCAGCGCTGAAGACCTCAGTGTTAAGTGCTGACCAAAATCTCTCGCTCTCACTCACTCTCACCATGTTGTGTTAATATATCAGTCAAGAATTGGTGTATTAGCTTAACTATTTTATTTTATTTCAAATGAAAGAAATGAGTTATAGCTTGCAGATGAGCAGATCTAGTCAATTAAATGTCCAGAATATTTGCACTTGAATTGCAAGATCTGCAGTGACCACTTCGAAGACATAATGTTTTTCAATGACATTAAAAGTAGGTTAATAAACATTAAGTCCCAACCCTATTTGATGTGTCTTAGCCTCCTCCACTTGTATAATCAAGAAAGAAACTACCTAAGAAGTGTATCCCAGAGGTATGTGAGACTTTTAAGCTTGCGAGTGAGTAAGACGTCAGTTGCTTGTGCAGCTCGGGCCAAGCCACACCCTGTTCTCCGTTGACGTGATACGTTTAAATGGACACTGTTGCGGTAAACCTTTTTCATCGGCTCTGTGCTCTTCCTTTGTCTTTGCTAATTGAATTCGGATGGGTGATTCTTGTTAAATTTGCATATTAATTTGTTGTCATTGTAGTCAAAAGGGCACAATATATATTTTTGTTAAAAATCTTGGACTTTTGCTAGCCCTTGGGTCTTACGGCTAAAGTCCCATCTTTCCCCAGTTCCTTTGATGCTCCCCGTGTTAGACATTTGGTATGGTCTTGCGTCGTGCCAGGGTCTGGGATTACACTTGGCACTAATCTGCGTGACTCTGCTCTGGGTTTGAGTCCCGGGCGGGGGAACATAAGTGCTGGATTTTCGATCTTGGTATTGAGTTAAACTGCTCCGTGAATTTGTTGTAATTTATGTCGGACCGGGGGACCAAGTTTGTTGCCCATATGGGCTATTTTGAACTGAGGCAGTATCTTAATGCAGCTGGGGTGGAGTTTCGGCCCTAAGGAACTGTTACCGAACTGAGATTGAAGGCAATGGCGTACGTGGGTAATTTAATGGGGATATGCACTGCGGCCTTTGACCAGTGTGTGCCATCGGTGTCGCGGCCTTTGACCTTGTTAGGTAGTATGTCCCTCGTACTCAGGCTAACAGTTATTGAACCACAAGCAGTTTTAAATTTTTGTGGAAGTAGATTGCCTCCTGTCTTTGTTGCCTCGGGTAATGGGGTTTGCGTATGATGTTTTGAACGATGTGATATTAAGAGTAGGGAATTATGAGGAATTTTAAAGAATGGCTGATTGAATTGGTTGGGTCTTCCCGAGCGCGGAATTCAGTAAAGGCTGAGATAGTTAGGTTGGTGAGTCAGTTCCTCCGTTTGTCCAAATGGTGTGCAATTACGCCTGGGCATTTAATCTAACCCGTAATGTCTTAGTTAAATAATAGCGGGTTGGACCATTTAAATCCCGAAGTGAAGGTATTGCGCACATTATCCACGTCCAACAACACTGAGCGAGTTGCGTCGCTTGGCAACTAAGTTACAGCGGGAAGTGGATTTGAACAAGGAGTACCATCGTGGTACAAATATGGCTGAGACCGGTCCTATTGGGACAATTGCTGGTGGTAATTGGGAGGTCCGTAATCGGACAAGTGATGGAACGACCCGCGGCGGCCGTGATAAAAGGACTGAAAGTGATACTTTGAAGCCTGTAAGGATGGACATAGGTCCTAATGAGTGGGGTCGTAGTCAGTGTAGTAATTGCGCCAAATTTAGGCACAGAGCTTAGGTTGTCAAGAGTCGCATGTTGCGAGGGATAAACGTAGCTGTTTTAGGTGTGGTAATGCTGGTCATTACCAAGTGTGTGGTTCTGGAAATAAGCACGCCCCCTACCCCTCCCAGTGACTCTGACCAACTGTATAATAGTCACGAGGGGAAACTGTCAAGAAGTGTTATGTCAGTGTTTAATGGTACGGTGAATCACATTTAAGCTTGGTCAGTACAGGTTTGTCCCATTCCTTTGTGAAATTATCATTGTAGTCGTATTTGAGGTACCGCAAGCCCTCAGTTATTAAGGGGACGTGGAAAATTTTGACATTAGGGCTTGTTTAACCGATGGGCGTGTGATCACGTGTAATCAACCAGTGTGCTTACATTTTAAAATTGGGAGATTTTCCTGGACACGAATGTTTTGGGTCTTTGAAAATCTCATCGCAGAGATGGTTTTTGGGTTAGATTATTTGGATAAAATGTGGCTGTAATCAACGTCGGGAAGGGGGAGATGTTGTTTTGCCTTTGCCCCCAAAGTTAAACTACGCCTTAACGAGCATTGGAGTGTATACAACACAGGTGAGATAGGTGTCATGGCGCGCGAAGCTATGCGAAGCCACATGGAGGATGTGGTACGTGAGTACGCGGACATCATAAATCCCAAGATTGGACATTGCGATATGTTACTGTACAGATTCACAATCTCTAGTGATACACCTGTGTGCAAGCAGCATTTATATTATCCGCCTCCCAAATTGCACATATTTTGGTGTATTGTAGACAAACTGTTGAATGCTGGTGGGATCTCGCCTTCTAAGTCGGACTATGCATGTCCTGCATTTTTGGTCAAGAAAGGGAATGAAAGGGGCTATGGTTTGGTAACCAACATGACGGCTGTTAATTAATACGAATATTTGGGGAAGGCAAAATTTTTTTCTTTGTTCAATTAGAATCATAGCTTCCATCAGTGTTTGGTGCATCCGGATAGTTGATAATATTCTGTCTTTTGTACCCTGTGGGTTCAATATGAGTTTAATCTGGTTCCGATGGGCGCATGATCGATCACGTTTTGTCTTACCTTAAATTTAAGTTTGTGTTTAGTTACATTGAAGATATTGTCATGTATAGTGAGTTCATTAATGATCATGTGGAACATGTTAGAGGTGTTTCAATGTTTGCGACAGGCGGGTTTGACTGTTAACTCATACAAGGTTACTTGTTGTTCCGATTCGGTGTGGTTCCTGGGTTATATTATATCTGTGTGAAATTGTATATGGATCCAGTGAAAGTAGAGCCTATTGTCATCTTTCCGCATCCCATTATCCTTAAGGGGGTTTCTAAATTTGTGGGCATGATAGATTACTGTTAACATTTTATTCCCCAGTTTGTTGAAGTAACAGCCCCCTTTAAAATGTTGAAGCAAAGAGATCAGTCGTTTGTTTGGGTGATAACCAGGAAAGAGCCTTTAAGCACTTAAAGGCTGCGTTCGCCTCTAGCCCGGTATTGAACCTTGTAAATTTTGACTTCCGGTTCGTACTCCATGTGGACGCGTTGTTGGAGGCTCTAGGGGTGGCATTGGGTCTGGTACGGGACAGGGTGGTGGTTCCTGTGGCATTTGTGAGTCGCCTGCTAACCAATGGTGAGAGGTTAAGCACCTATGAGAAAGAGATGCTTGAGTGCATTTATGGGACAACACTTTTGCCGAATACCTCAATATGGTTGAGTTTGATCTTTATTTAGACAACCAGGCTATTGCTTAGCTGTTTGTTGTCCCACTCACATGAATTTGGAAAATTAAGACGTAGGACATATTGTCTAACCCGATTTCGGTTTCATGTATGTCATCCCTGGGAAGAAAAATGTCGTCAAGACACCTCATCTGGAATGTATGCTGCGGAAGATTTTGAACCGGATGTAGTAGCTCCCGTTCCATCGTGTATGGCCTTTGGATGTGCGCCAAATTCTTATGAGGGGCTTAGAGCAGCGCAAGAACGAGACAATAAATGTATGCAATGGGAACATCAAATTGTTGACAGTGAGGAGGTCCCATACATAATGAGGGATGGGTTATTGAATTTTGTGGGTCAGAACCGCTGTCAGAATCTAAAAGTGCTACCGGTTTTTTTTTCGGCCATAGGTGCTGACATACTTCCATTCGTGAGCCTTATATGTCCATTTAGGCCAAGAGCGGACTTATTGGAAAGTGGCTTCTTGAATTCTATCGGGATGGCTTAAGGAAGGATGTAAAGGCATTTGTGTCTGTGTAGGGATTGCCTTAGGGAGAAACCACCTCAAAATTCTTGTGTGGGGTTGTACTCCGTCAAGGAGGTGTTTTTCGTGCAGGAGACAGTTCATTTTGATGTGTTTGGACCGTTGGTTCGTTCTGGGAAGCAGAATGTGTGTATTTTGATTGTCGTGGGTGTGTTTTCGAAGTTTGTTTGTCTTTCTCTAAAGTATATGACGACGTGAACAATTGTCAAGCATTTGACAGTGAAAGTTTGTAGTGTGGTGGGGTCTTCCGTTAATCTTGTGAGCCATAATGCCTCCTATTTCAGGTCTAAAGAATTTTAAGATATATGTCATTGTTGGGCGATAAGGCATTTTATGTTTAATCTGTATTATCCTTGTGGTAACACTGTAAAATTGTTTAATCACAATTGAAATATAGCGTTGATTTGTATAATGCTGACCATGCTGCGTGGGACGAGGACTTGGACCTGGTTAACGTAGATTATTGGGTCCTAATACATTGTTGTTACAAGATCCAGTTATAGGTAAAGTGGTTGGAAAATAACATGCGACACACATCAAGAGGGCGCCGGAAGAAAACCAACATTAATGGTTTTGCAGTGGGGCAATGGCGCCTCTATACACCTTTAAGCACCGCCATCTGAAGACGAGGCGGGAGTGGGCCGGCCATGTGGTGTTTGTGTTCATGTTGTGTGTTCATTTAATGTTTTACTAACAGCAAAAATAAATTTTGGACTTGTCTCCTTCTTGCACCAAAGAATACTATTTTTGATAAATAAGTAGGCCTAACCCAAATAGTAATTATGTGCATGATCAGCTATTGATCCATGCTGTACTGTACATTTGAAATTACAGCATTCAAGAAAGAATAAACAATACATGAAAAATGTCAACGTAGATGAGGCTGTCTTAATGACAACATCATGACAAATAAGTTGTGATGATGAGTCACGACAGGGTACAACATGTTTGTGTTCAACTGAGTACTCAAAGAATTTGTACTTTTAAATAGCGAACCTAACTTTTTCAGTGCTCTTTATGTTATACTGAAATAACTTTTTAAAGTAACCCGAAAAGTAATAAGAAAATAGATCTTGTGTAGAAACAATAGCACTGAACATCTTCAATGTATTTTTGACGAAATTTTTCCAGTCGTTTGGTAAATACAATCGCTCATGCTTTTTCCTTTCCTTTTCCACTAACCCAAAGCTGTGGTTGCAGGGTAAAAAGCTGTGCCCTGGAACCGGGAATGAATTAGTTATGTCTTGAAAGTTCCTGTGAACACTTGTGTGTTAAGATATTGCACCATGCTATGGTTCTTGTTTTGCAGTTGTCAGTAAATATATGCAAATGTTATACATTTTTATTAAGTATGTTATTTATGAAATTGTGTACGCAACTGATCAATTCACGTAACGTACCGCAAGTCTTATCGTAAATGTAGAAGTAACTCTTTCCGGAGCTGGAAACATGAATACAAAAACTGTATTCCCACAACTGACATGAATAGAACACATCACATGATGGTATACAGGACACAGGCATATTCTTTTTGAAACCAAAGCACATAGTTTCGACATTTTTTTCTTTCTTTGCTTGAGTAGACACTTTTTCAAGCGTGCTTAAAAGGATTTGGCCTGTCAAAGGTGCAATTCTTTTTGTGTTTTTATGTCTTTCTTCTCTTCTTATGTCTTACTATCTTTTATCCATGTATCCTATACATCACATTTTTGACATGTATCTGTTCAATGTTTGCCGAATGACATAACATATCGGTAGTAGAAATCATAGAAACATGTGGTTTCGTTTTCAATCCTGACTACATTTGCAAGTGTTGATCAGGTTCGTATAGCAAATACATTTTTCTTGTGTTTAGTTCACTGGACAAATAATGATGTTTTCTGTTGGCACTTCTGCTAAAAATGGAATGTACGTTTAGAAAAACTTCTTATATGAGCATGTACTTGAGTTATAATACTTTGTTGAATCTTATTGGTACGGTTCACGTGCTTTCACCTATCATCAGAAGGTGGCGTAGCATGGTGCGTCAGGTGGTTACAAAGTTGATCAATACTTTTCGTGCAGTGACAAAGTAAGCCCCGGACATGTCTGTTTCTTGCTCCAAACTGGTGATGTCAGCAAGTTGATTTCCTGTATTATTATTTATAGGTTAAATGGACATGCCCCATTCTTGCACCAAACAATTGGACTTTTTATAATTATGCAGTGGTACCCGTATCTAATTTTTGACCAAAAGTAGACTTACCTGGTTCTTGCACCAATGCCTTCAATTAGGCCTAGTACTGAAAGGAAAACACACTACTGGATGAGTCCTTTCAAACAGGCCTCATGGGGAATATGTAGAATGGCTATTACTATTTCTTGCAGTATTTTACAGTAAAAATTTGTTGTCTCAACCAAACACTGCGTAAATGTCATAACGATTATTGTGGTTTATATTATCCATAATTTAAAATCAACAATTAATTTATTAATCTTCCAACATAAAATATTGTAAATACACATGAAGTGAGCAACGTGTTATGTAAACAATTTACCTAGCCCATTAATTATGGTACTGTATTGTGATATTTGCTCTCATTACGATGAAGGATGTGCTGCTAAGTTATGTGTACTTAAAATTAAAGTTAGCAAATTTCTTAATGGAAGTGCTTAGTTAACAGCATATTAAGGTAAGTAGTGTTCAGAGAATCATATTATCTGTAACGTTACTGGCTGTAAGTACGTAAAGTTAGTAAATAGACCCCCTGGTCTAGTTGATGCAAAACCACTGGTAATGAAATGGTTGTAGTTGCTACATTACTATACACTAGTCCACATGATACAGTTCACAAAATTTTAAAATGTATGCTAGTGAATTGTCATGTGCTGAGTTGTGGTTTATTACCAGTAGTTAGTACAACATTCAATGTTCACACAGTGTTGCCTTTCCTGCATCCTCATGCATTGGTTCTATTTATTAGTCTCTTGGCACTGTAATCATTCAGTTAAACACATTAACACGAAGTGTACTTAAATAACTTCGTTATCAGCTTGTGTTAATGCTGTATGTCCTGCTAGGTTGACTATGGCAGTGAGGCCATTACAAGGTCAGAACATGTACTGCATGACCTAATTGGCATTACTGAAGTCTGCTTGTTCACTTGTTCTGTCTCCTAAGTTTCCGGGTCACCGTGTCACCCTGACATTATATGAGAATACCACATGGTTGTTAACAAAAGGCATAACAATTTTTCAGCAACAGATATTTTGACTATTATATTAAAGTACAAATTCTTGTTGTATAATATGTGTAATCTTTCTTACATCTGTATAGGAATGATGGTGGTAAACTGCTTGGCTGGTGAGGTCGGAACAATTTGCATGATTAGAGAGTCAGCTGTCAGCTGTTTTTGCACAAACATTTGCACGTCCACCATATGGCTCAATGCATTGGCATTCTTCTTACAAAGTTTATACCAACAAGAATAAAACACAGCCATAATTTAATGTGATCTGGCAAGACAAACAACTGTACTTGGAAAACCTGGAAAGATTCTTAATGGCCAGTGATTTGTGTCTCTATTTATTTATAAATTATATTTGTGCACATTAGCAAATGCTGTATGTGAATAAATAGTAACTTGTCAATATTAAGTGCATTAGAACAGTGTATTAATGTTTAAAAGCTTTTTAACTAATTTTGGTAAATATATTTTCCAAAAAAAAAAAAAAAAACAGCTGTTCTTACTCATGATTGAGGCACAAATGCACCTGGTCAGGTAATCTATTGTAAAATAATCTTCTTGGAAAAATTCAGTTTGGATTTATGTAGTGATTTCATAAGAAAATTTTGATTGTTGTAATGGTGAAATCTGTTGTGTATGTACATTTGTGTAGGTGTAAGAAAAATTTTTATTCTACCAAAAATTCAGCCAAGGGAAATTTTATTTGGAGTCTTACTAACAAATTTGTAAGGAGAGGGCTTATCTACCTCTACAGTCACTAGGTTGTAGTTTGACGGAACACTGTTTGACGTTGGGTACTAAGCTTGCAGCCAGAGTTCAAAAAGGAAATCAATATTTTAACAAACCTCAATGTGTCAATTTAAAACAATACTAAGTAGCACTGTATTGCCGTAGGAAGAATCATATTTATTTATTAAGAAGTTTTAATTTATAAATTGATTTACGGTTTTATTTGAGACGTTAAATTCTTAACATTAAATTTTCTCATTGTAGCAACGTTCGTTACCTTTGTATAATTTTTTCTGCTTGAAAAACTTTTGTTTAAAAATTTTGAATTTGACCATTGATTCTTAATTTCAATTATATGGTTGCAACCATATTAGACAGAGCACTGAATTATTTTCACAAACTGTGTTTTTTTAAGTAGAAGGTATTGCTGGCAGGTGGGTTTAAATATGTATAATTAACTGTCTCTGTCCTTGCATTATGTTGCTTCACCATATACTTTCAGTATGCACTTAGACAATTTTTTTTGTGTTTTAGGGATGTAAACTCCATACCATGAAGCTTCTCAGATATCTGGACAAGGTATTGTGTTAGAGGTGAATACTGGGGTGCCCTCAAGACCTACTTTTTCACCAAGAAAGCAGAAGTTAAGGAAGCTTGCTAGCAAATGGAGATTGCGGTTAGCTCACATGAAAGGAAAACTGCAGGAAATGTCTCTTGCCAAGAATCCATTGTCTTGGTAGGTTAATAATTTACCACCTAAGTTAAAAACATTTATTTCTATGTTTCACACACCTAAGGGAGCAAATTATTCTAAAAACCTGCAAACCTTTTCTCTTTTCATTCACTTTAGCAGTCCAATGACCTACCACTACCATCAGTTCGATTTTTGCAGAGAAAGGTTTGCCAAAGTGCCTATAAAAGAAGAATCTGCATCCTGAATAATGCATGTGCTGGAAGCGAAGGAGAGTGAAGTGTGTCAGATGAACAAAAAGTATGATTTGTGTTTTTATCAGATTGCATTAAAGAAACACCTTCCTTGCGATACTGCTAGAGACTAAGTGTCTGGAGTTTCACACAACAGCCCAGAAGGAACTCCAACTGTAACATCTGCTTTAGTTTTCATGGCCAAGGGTCTCTTTCATAATTGGAAGCAGCCCTTGACATATGATTTATTTGGTGACTCCTGCCCTGCAAATACAGTCATATAAATTCTTTTCTACTTGATAACACAGCTACAGAACGTTGGTTTTGAAGTTCAGCTGTAATTTCTCATATGAGCTATAATTTTTTCTAGATGGCTGAATCTTTTGGGTTGACTCAAGAAAACCGATATTTCGAAGTGAAACGCCACAAAATCCATTTCATGTTTGACACTTCCCACCTGATTCTAGTCATTCAGAAATAATCTTTTTGTTAATGTCTTTTACTTTGGTAATAAATAGGATTGTGCAAATGTTTGATACACTGAAACCAAAATCGAATTTTCATACTTAAATTTTGATTTCGATAAGAACTTCAGCTGTTGAAATTCGTTATTAAGCTAAATTGTTTGAGTTTAACTAATTTTCTATAGCTTATCGAACTACTTTTCGTTTCAGTTAGTTCAGAAAAAAACTCTTAATTCAGTGAACTTGTAATAATTTGTCATGTAAACATATTTATTAGAAAATATTTACATCACATTTTACGTGCTGTTGAAAAGTCATGCGGCAAAATGTAGACAACATGGAAGATAGTGCAAGTAGGTGCTATTCCAATAGGCACTGACAATAGTTGTATTAACACTGTAGTATCGTAACAAAATCAAGTAACATTTGAAAATTACCTGATTTATTTGTGCTATCAAACAGCAGGGTAGGTATATATTCATTATGTATATTTGAAAAAAATGTTGGTACATGTAAATAAATATGGCTGCTGCCACGTTCCCATATAATTTATAGCACACACAACAGATTATTGGTCATTCTGGATAAAGTGAGTACATGAGATTTAACCTTTGAAAAATATCACTACCTGTAGCTGTGTTTAAGTTATCGTATACGCTTGGTACAGAAGAGTAGCAAATTAACTTAACATGTTGGCGACGGATAGATAAAAGTAGTTTTCTTGACTAACATTTTTGTTGTTAATTAGATTCAAAATAACTAGCATTCTGGTGGGTAGCTTTTTGTTTTGCATGTATTTAATTATTTATTATCACTTAACTCTTTTATTGGAACTTTTAAATATGTAACCAAAGCATCTAAAAAGTAGCATGGCTGATTGTTTTGGTTCATTGAGTCAGTTGAACTGTGATGGTGCATGCAGTGTGCTTCAGAGCAGGTTATGAATGTAGACGTTGAAAACGTTTGGTTGTTTTGTCTGATCTTAATATTTACTTTATTTTCAGCTGTTACTGTAACCGTGGCTTGTATTGTACAAGAGAGTGTGTATGATGTTTAAGTTTTGTTGTAATGTCTTTTTTTAGTTTAAGTGCAGTCATGAGTTCCAGCAAAAGAAACTGACAAGTAGCGAGTGTCAACAGAACAAAATTGACTGCGCCCTGGGTGTTACCAATTTTGTGAAACGAGGAGAAATGATGCCTGACAACATCATCAAACAAGTCACGTGTTTGCTTAAAATACCTAACGCAACTGTCCGAAGGTAAGTGAAAACAACTGTTCCCTACTTTCAAGTTGCATTTCTAACTTTGAATGTTGAATTCGAACAGTCTAAAGACACATAGGAGTTTAAAATTTTGTTTAGGTGCCATTTTCTTTCCAGTGTTTTAACTGTTGTCTGGTAATTGTACTATTGTTTTATGTAATGACATGCAAACTTGATACAAGTTTTAGACGGAACATTTACGAGAGACTTCACCTTCAGACTTTACCTGTAAATCATTGTTGTTATGATGATGTTAGGCCTGTCAAGAAAAATGAAAACCATACTGGGTATGCATCCAGATGTTTTGTTATTAATGTAATTATTTAAATACACTACAAGTAATACATTTTCAACCATTCATTGTTTACATTTTGTCCCCTTGTGCATAGTTCTTCTTAAAGACCTGTTATATTTTTTGACAGAGTAATAATATATTAAATGATTTATTTTACATTCCTAAAAAAGTGTTACCTATTTATGGATTCTGACACACCACAAAATATGTGGGCATTGGAGTGTAGCTTTAATATCAATTTTATGATTTTAATATATTGATAATATTAATTTCATGTTCTTACGTCCCTAAACTGTGGAGAAACAATAAACATAAACAGTGTAAGATAGGCTTAGTACTGACAATTGTAAGAAGTTGGTACTTACCACGAGATTCCTATAAAATAATAGACCTAATGCTTGAGCTTCAACATTTAAAATTCAGTATTAACAAATTCCAAAATAGAAGACAATGATTTTGTGATGCAAGGTTCCAGGTTTACTGTACTAGGTAAAGTATTTAAACTTTAATTTATGTTAAATATTGTAAATTGTTTTGGAAGCCTTTTTGACTAGTCGTGTACCTACTCTTTGGTCCTCACTTTTGGCGACATGTACTACATGTTCTCTAGAGTAGTCTAATGTGAGAATCGTACAGAACAGGGCAATAATCAGCTACTGAGTTAACCAACGCCAATGTGTTATCATTATAGCTCCCTTACCTCTAACAGAGGTTATGGGCCCAGGAGGGTTAATTGGTGCTGAATAACGGGTCGGTTCGGAACGGAATGTGTATACTATTAAAATTTCGCGTTTCATCCGCGCCGGGAAACTACCATGGCGTCTAACGCGTTGTCCTTTGTGGAGAAACTCAAAGGCAGGGAAAACTACGCGTCGTGGAAGTTTCACATGAAGGCCTTGTTGAATTTGGACGATCAGTGGGATGTTGTTCAAGGAATGGTCAAGCCAGAGGACGCGAAGGAAAAGGATAGCAAGGCTTTGTCCAAAATTTCGTTGCTTGTAGAACGAGACTTAATTCACCATATTGAAAAGTGTGAGACGTCGAAGCAGGCGTGGGATACGATCCAGACAGTCTTTGAAGATTCCGGGCTTACTAGCTTTCTAGAAGAGTGGGACTGTTGCGTCACTTAATTTTGACTCACATGGATAATTGTAAATCAGTTGAAGAATATGTAAACGAAGTCGCTTCAACAGCACATCGTCTGCGAGACATCAAGTTCGAAATAACAGACGAGTGGGTAGGAACCTTGTTATTAGCCGGCTTACCTGAAGAGTACAAGCCCTTGATAATGGGGCTAGAGAGCTCAGGGACTCCAATTACGGCAGATGCAATTAAAGTAAAATTATTGCAAGACGTAAAACCCAGTTCGACTCAAACTCGATCGTCGAACATCGATTCATCACTGTACAGTAATCGATCTTCAACCTTGCACTCGCGCCAAGATGACAAACAGCATAACCTCAACGGTAAACAAACCAAGCAACCCCGCAAGTGCTTCAATTGCAACCGTACGGGACATTTCACCGCGGAGTGTCACAGTAAAGGTAAATTTAACGACAAATTCAACAAGCAGAAAAATGTGGATGAGAAAAATAGCAACACATTTTTATCATGTATGCTCACAGAAGCAAGCAGACAAAACAATGATTGGTTTTTGGATTCGTGTGCGTCAGTACATTTGACAAAACATGAGTTGAAGGATCCTGTGTGTGAATCCAGAGTGAAGATACTGACCGCAAACAACGACCCTCTTACCACCGAATCCGTGGGAAATGTAAACATTGAATTATCAGTCAAGGAGGAAACAACAGTAATCACAGCCCAAGTGTACATCATACACCAGGCATAGCAGCAAATCTCCTCTCGGTGAGTCAAGTTGCCCGTAAAGGGAACACTGTGATTTTTGATAGTGATGGGGGCAGAATCATTAATAAACATAATGAACTGATAGCATCCGCAACACTGAGAAATGGCACCTACCAATTAGACACTCCACAGACTGTGTGTACACCTACTGACAGAGCATATGCTGTCACCTGCAGTGAAGATGTGTGTCATCGCAGATTGGGCCATCTGAACAGGAAAACAATGGCTGATGGGGTCCAGGATCTGCAGGTCAGTAAGGTCCCTTGTGAGGTTTGCGTCAAGGGCAAGCAAGCTCGTCTACCATTCACAAGAAGCACATTCAGAGCAGAAAAACCACTGGAGTTAGTGCACACAGACCTATGTGGACCAATGGAGACAGTGTCCATTGGAGGAAGCAAGTATTTCTTTGTCTTGATTGATGATTTTTCCCAATACACACATGTGTATTTCCTGGCATCAAAGGACCAGGTTTGCAATGTATTTAAGGAATACTGTGCATTGGTAGAAAACCAAACTGGCAACAAAATCAAGACACTTCGCTCAGATAACGGAACGGAGTTTGTCAATCATGAATTCTCCAGATTCACAAAAATGAAAGGCATAAGACACCAACGGACTGTGAGGACTTCACCACAACAAAACGGTGTTGCAGAACGTGCCAACCGAAAAATTGTTGAGAAAGCAAGGTGTCTCCTACAAGATGCAGTGCTGCCAAAAATGTGTTGGGCTGAAGCAGTGTCAACAGCTGTCCACCTCAACAACAGGTCTCTGACTGCAGCTCTCAAGGGTAAGACCCCATTCGAGGCTTGGTATTCAAGAAAGCCCAAAATAGACTACCTCAAGATTTTTGGTTGCAAAGCTTTGGCACAAATACCAAAAGAAAGAAGAAGAACTTGGACCCGCGATCCGAACAGTTGGTATTTGTAGGTTATTGCGACGACACCAAAGGTTATTGCCTCATGAATCCTGCCACTAAAAGGGTCACCATTAGCAGAGACGTGGTTTTTTTCGAAGAGAAAGCTACACCGCCACAACAGAAAGTGAGTGAAAAGCGAACAATGTTGCAGACAGATGACGGCGATGAGACATCACTTCACCCAAAAAAATACCAAGATGATGCTAACTCTACTTCCGATCCAGGTGAAGCAGAATCTATCCATGGATTTGACGCGGAAGGGTGTGAGACGGAGGATATTTTAGAAATTGAACAGGTACGAAGATCATGTCGTATCCTGAAACCCAGAGTTGATCGAGATTTCGTGTCGTATTATGTCTCTGAGAATGATGAACCACTTGGCTCCAAGGAAGCATTGACAAGCCCTCAAGGAACAGAATGGAAGAGGGCCATCAACTAAGAGCTGAACTCATTCATCAGCAATGAAACCTATGAGTGGGCAGACCTGCCGAAAGGGACAAAGGCATTGAAAACGAAATGGGTTTTTAAAATTAAAAATCCAGACACCAAGGAACCCAAGTACAAGGCTCGACTGGTAGTCAAAGGTTGTGACCAGAAGCCAGGGATTGACTACAAGGAAACTTTTTCCCCAGTAATCAAGTACGCTTCGCTGAGGTACCTCTACGCACTAGCCATTAAGGAGGACCTAGAAATAGTCCATATGTATGTGAAGACTGCGTACCTACATAGTTATTTAGATGAGGTAATATATGTGCAGCCACCAGAAGAGTTAGAAGGGAAACCATTCAACAAAGTTTGGCGACTAAGAAAGGCTATGTACAGCCTAAAACAAAGTGGAAGGTGCTGGAACCGTCGTCTACACCAGGTGCTCACAGGAATGGGGCTGCAACAGTCTAAAGCAGATCCTTGTATCTACTTTCAGCAGATAGACAGGCATATAATTGTGTGTGCCATATACGTCGACGATCTCATAATTTTTGCAAATGAACCGCAGATCCAAGAGAAAATAAAGAAGAAGCTGGAATCCAAATTTCAAATGAAGGCAAAAATTGCTTAGGCATGAAAATCACCAGGGACCGTGGAAAAGGGAAGCTTTCCATCAACCAGACAAGCTACATCGACAAAATGCTCCAGAAGTTCGGCATGTCAGAATGTAAACTTGTCTCGACCCCAATGGAAACTGACATCGACCTTCGAGGCTCCTCGACAAATACGGCAAAAAGTGATAGTGAAAGTGTCAAGTGTAGTGAGAAAGTGCCATACCAGCAAACTGTTAGTAGTCTACTATTTCTGTCACAAATCTCCAGGCCAGATATAGCATGTGCTGTTAACTGTTTGGCTCAGTTCAACAACAACCTACAAAAATGTTACTGAATTGCTATCAAGAGGATATTCAGGTATTTAAAGGGGACCAAGGACCTGAAATTAGAGTTTGACCAAAATGGCAACTCTGAGTAGCTTAGTTATAGTGACACGAATTGGGGAAGTGGGAACAAGGACAGACATTCTGTCACTGGCAGCAGCGTCAGATTCATGAGTGGTTTGGTTTCTTGTCAAGTAGAAAACAAAGAACGGTTGCATTAAATACTGTTGAGGCCGAATATATGGCCCTCAGCTCCACTGTACAAGAAACCTTGTGGTTCAGAACCTTGTGTAGAGAACTTAGGACAAGCACTGAACCCAAGCCATCCATCGTGTATTGCGATAATAAAGGTGCTATTCACTTGGCTAAGAACAGTGTGACCAGTCAGAGGTCCAAGCACATAGACATAAGATATAATTTTTTGAGGAAACATGTCTAAGATGGAACTGTGGAGATAGATAATTTGTCAACGGATGAGATGGTTTCTGACATACTGACGAAACCTCTCCCCAAGGAGAAACACATATATTTTGTGCAAATGCTAGGTCTTAAATAAGTTTATTTTTGTTTGTGCACTTGATACAGATCATGGTTGTTTATGTTACATGTCTACATCATCATGTTTGCTTGAGTACTGTAATAAAAATTGTGTATGTATTTAGTTTGCAAAGGTAGTGTTTCTTGCGTAGAACAGTTTTTTTTTTGTTTTTCTTGCTGTGTGGAACAATTTAAGGGTAAGTGTTGGATATTGTAAATTGTTTTGGAAGCCTTTTTGACTAGTCATGTACCTACTCTTTGGTCGTCACTTCCGGCGGCATGTACTACATGTTCTCTGGAGTAGTCTAATGTGAGAATCGTACAGAACAGGGCAATAATCAGCTACTGAGTTAACCAACGCCAATGTGTTATCAGTATAACTCCCTTACTTCTAACAATTTACATACAAACTGTTAATTCAAACCAATGTAAACAAAATTTTAAATTGGAATGTTAATGCTTGTTTTGCCCACACGTGGTTAACTGTCTCAAATAATTATTATAATATGTTCATTTGAAATTGGGCAGCCACACATTGGGAAGCTGTAACCTCCTCCTCAATTACTTTGTAAGTTGTCTCTTTATGTCCTGTCTGGTAAAGGTGTATATTTATGTAAGTACTTAATGACATCAACATATTGCTGGAGCATTTTTATTATCAGAGGGCACACAGCTATCCAAGTTAGTGGTATTAATAACCATAAATACTTAAAACAATGTTTATGTACCCTGAAGAACTGGTATGGGTAATAATTATTTGTGCTGTTTAGGTACTACAAGAAAGATACTGACAATGTGCAGACCACTGACAAGAAGGGAAAAAGGAAGCCACTTGAAGGAAAATCTTTGCAAGGGTCAATGATGTCACCATTGGAGTTATTCTGATCATCATATACAAGATGTACGATAATGGTATGTAAGAGCGGTTAAAGTAGATAAAATTTTTTTTGAAAGTCAGAGGCAAACATTTCAACTATACTAGTACACATTTAGGCACTACACTTAAGTAAAAAGATAAAAATTAGTAATAATAATAATAGTAATAATAATAATAATGTCACACATACTTTTTCATGCAAACAGTGTTACTGTTTTGTTTATGCTATGCATTATCAATGTTTTATAAAAAAATGTTTGTTATCTTAGCTCTGATGCCCCAAGCAATTAGTGAAATGAAAATTAATGTTTTGTTTTAGTTCCTTTTGAAAGATTCTTTTTTAACTTTCTACACCAGTTGATAAAATGTGTTAATAATTTAAGTAGGGCTACAAAGCAGTACACTTAGGATAATTATATTTAAATATTATGTCAACATGACCTAATTATGTTGGTTTAACGGCTTGTTTGAAAACTAGCAGTAATCATATTCTGTTAAAGAATGCTTTGGAAAACAAAAGAAAAACTGAACAGCAAAAAAAAAATCAAAGGAAAGAACATTCCATTGTTCAGAGAAGGTAGGAGCTACGACTATGGAAGTCACTGCATAGGTCATTGAGGAATTTGCAGATGAAGGTTTAGGCATATTTTAACCATAAAATTACAACTACCCGAAATGAGTTGAACTACACAACTTCATCAAGTCTGGCTTAGTGAAGGAAGGAGGGATGTCTTCAAGCTCCTGTAGAAGAAGTTACTGTCTTCTTCCTGGTTGTTTTTACAGAACTGCAGATGAAGAGATATCATCACTGAGAGGGTCCACAGTTGATTCTACGGTTGCTGTACTAGTCCAGGTTCAGGGTTCGACTGGACAAGTGTAAAGGTGATTCCGGACACCAGCTAAGCTGAGTTTGAGGTCCAGCAGCTTTGGCTCCGAAGAAAGTTGCACAATTGGTAAAGTACTACAGTACCATGTGTAGTATTCAGTGTCTATATTGAAAATCAGCTGGCTTTATGATCAAGTTAGACACAAAGTTTAAATGATGTATTATACTTTTATGAAAGTTGTATTAATTTCTTTGTTTGTTTTTTAACAAGCCAGAGATAATTGGTAAAGAATTACATTTTAAAGACTTTTCCAAACAAATTAAACTTTTTATATGCAGTTTCTGTTATAACTAAGACTTTTATTAAGTACGACTTATGTTTCGAGGCTGTTAGATTTTTCTGGTAATGTTTGCCCACATTGCACTTTCTGGTAGGTAGATAACTATTTACTGAATCAATTATTGGTTTAGTGACTATGTGTTTGTGCTATCTCAATACATGATTTCTCATATTATTTTGAATTCTCGATGTTAAATTTTCTTTTGAAAAACCCGAGCAATTCAACTGTTTTCTTAATTAATCAGTAGTTAGTATCACGTTAAAGTACTTTTATTTTTAAGTATTTCTCGTTTTGTTCCACCTTAATTATTACTTCTGGCCTTTCCATTGATATATGACTGAATTCAGTTTAGTTCTTTGTCTATGGAAAAGATATACCACAGAGGTAAAAATGTCAGCTCAATGTGGAGGTAGGTAAAATACATGGTGAACAAATAATTAAAATGTAGTATGGTGTGATCAACTGCTGGAGGAGAATGTTTGCTAGTTGCTTCTCTTGTAGAGAAAGGACAGTAGGTAGCATGACTGACCGAGAACAAATAATGCTCAATGGAGCATGTTAACAAGGTTTTAAAAGCTTTAGTGGATAGTAGTTTAGTTGACTTGGAACCTGAGACCTAAGAAGGGTCTGTAGGAATGAAAGACCGTCACCAAAGTAAACTTTTTGATACATGGATCATGATGGAAATTATTGAGCAGATGCTGTAAATTCAAAGCACATTACAAAATAGTGTAGAAGCATTGCAAAATAGACGACAAGCTAGTGAAATCGAACTACGAACTATCGTAGATACACTACAGGTTAGCCAATGAGCAGAGATAAGCACCATACAAGAAATGTTACAAACTATCATAGATATACTACATGTTAGTCAATGAGCAAATATAAGCGCTGTACAAGAAACGTAATGTACTAGCATAGTTGCACCACAGTTGAGACTACAAGCTAGTCAAGTCGAACTACAAACAAGCATAGATGCACTACAGGTTAACCAACGAGCAGAGGCTGTACAATAAATGTGAATTATTGACCTGGCAAATAAGTTATGTCAATTATGTATTAAAGTAAACGAAAGATTAGTGGAAGTGGAGGCAGAGAGACAAAAATGTGTATCAAAGTTTCAGGTATCTCTTATGGAAGCAGTTAATAGTCAAGTCTAAGTGATGTGCGGAGTGCAGACACAACTTGATGCGGTGAGCGCAGCTGTAACAGATACACCGATTATTCAATGTACGTATGTAGGAAGGTCGCAAAGAACTGTAACAGAAGCTGAAGAATTTTGCTGAGCTAGCAACCGACCTGCTAGAGTGATGTTTGCGTATTACCAAGTAAAATACGGTACAGAGGGAAAGGGAACTAGTAGACAGAACAGAGGCTTTGCCTGAATTGCAGACTGTACTAAACTGATTATACCTGTAACCAGCCCACACACTGAGCAGGATGCAAAGCCCATGTCGTCGTGTGACAGTACAAGAAACAAGTAGCACAGGCGAATAATCCAGTTGCATTATTCCACCATCCTATTCAACACTTGAGTAGGTCAGAACCCCAATATACTAGTACCAACCAAGAGAACCTAATTGAGTTTATCAAGCGCCATGATGAGTACTTGAACATATTCGACCTGAGAGATTTAAATTCCTTGGTTTTTCTCTGAAGGGAACTGCAAGTAATTTCGAAAAGCCTACGACTACATACAGTGAAACCTCATATTTATGTTTTCCCGTGATTTGCACTTTTATATTCAAGTCCTGTTTGTTCGCCATTTAGTGCAATGTAAAATTTTCACACATATCACATCCCTAAAATCTTATTCTTTCTGCTGTTTATGTTTTTTCACGTCATTGATGACAAAGAAAGAATCTCTAAACTATTTTGGAAATAGAACAGAAAAGAAATACACCACAGCCAAGTTGGTGACACGTGAACTTGAGTTACTGCTTTGTATTTCACAGTAAAAGTGTTTATTTACTAAATGTATAACAAAAAAGGTATTGCGCTGTTGATCTTACAGTTACGTAAAAAATTCAGGTAGACAATAATTTTTGCCCGGACACGGCACGTACCCCGATGCACTATTAAAACTAGCTCTGTCTACCGTCTTACACGGCCTCCATGCGCGCCTGATGTCACTCACCAAAGCACAATAACCAGGTAGGTTTTGTGTTGCATGTGACAAGTAGGTCTGACGGTGGAATAATTTTGTATCACCTGATTTTGTCCGTTAAATATGAAGTCCGCTGAATGGAGGTCCGATAAAACGAGGGATTACTGTAGTTTGATTTTACCTGTACAGTTTTTTAAATAACATGAAAAAAAGTACTAAATAACGTAAGCGGAATGAGTTTTTTGAGATTCCCTTAATTTACATTTTCTTGCTATTTATAATTTTTTTCCTTGTCCCCCTGAAAAGTAAATAAGGGATTTCACTGTATACAGAATTTAAGGAAAAATTAATGAAGCAATTTTGGGGTCCACGAACACAGGGATTAGTGAAGTCGCTGCTTCGTTCAGAATGCTATAATCGTCATGACAATTAAAGGGTAGATGAGCACATCAGCTCTGTTTATGAACGGAACCGTCATTTAAGTCCGGAGATGACAGAGATGGAGTTAATTTCCATGTTAACAGCACAAATGCCAGTGACTTACCAGGTGGCCTTGGTAGGCAAATACAATTTGACATTTTCAGAATTTAGTAAACAACTTTTTCTAGTAGATATGCTAGAACTTCAGATTAGGTGACAGCCCTGGTCTGACTATAATGACAGAAACACTGATAAATCGGATACATGCAAAGGTAACAATTATCGTTGTGTATGAGACAATGAATGATGTGGTCACGTATTTTCGATCACTGCATTTGGTGAAACTTCCGGTTTAGGAAAAATATATTCTCGCCAAGGTTTGGGTAAGCATTTGCACACTTTTAAGAAAAGCTGGCAAAGTGAGAATGCTAAGGACAGTAAGTCATATAAACAAAAGATATTGTGCAGCAAGTCACCAAGCCACGATTCTGGGAAGTCCAGGTCATGTAGTCACAACCGAGATTTGCGAAGAAATGAACTATGGAAGTCCGGAAGTCATAAAAACTCACCTGAGTCGGGACATAATTGTCCTGACAAAGACAAACACACATGATTTTGAAACTCGCTATGCAAGAGACAAAAAATTTGAATGTGGAAATAGACAGAAATCCATGTCACCACGTAAGAAGGACACCGAGAGATAGATATTTCCAGAAAAATTAGCCCCTGGAACACATCAGAACCTTAATTTAAAGCTACAGACAAACAGGGAAGCTGTGTCATTCCTCGTCATGGGATGGCGCATCAAACTAATTATGGCTGACAAAGAACACCTCTGACCATCAGTCGTTGCTGGTTGTACACCACAAGAAGTATGTATGAGAGAGTTAAGTATGTGAAACTTGTAAAGAGTATGAAACATCAAGATTACGCTTCTGGAAGTAAACAGTAAATTGGGACACGACGTGACCGTCGTCAAGGTGTGTGCAGAAAGGTGAAATGAATTTGGCTTGCTAGACTTGTGCACTATTCTTTTTAAAGAAAGTGAAGGTTAATTTTTACTGCATGATTAGGATAACACTGAGAATGTAAAATATTAAGTTTTATGTCATAAAATAAATTTATTCATGCATGATCAGCAGATGCATCCACTCTTTTACACAGTAGAACAGAAGTTTCGTATGTGTCAGAAGAAGTGGTCACAAGATTAATAAATGCAGGAATTAATTTACCTATCTTGCCCATGCCATGAATATTGTAACAAATTGCGGGGTATCTTGTTCTACGTAAGGGTAAACTATAACCAAAGCAAAAGCAATAACATAAATTCTAACATTAACCTGGGGGGGGGGGGGAACCATCCACCACCAATCTATTATAGGCCAGATCGGATGCCTCAAAATACTCAAAACTAAATTTTAAAGACAGGTAGAGCAAAACAATAACATAGGGGTAGCGAGAGGTAAACATGTTTAAAATAGGGGAATGGGATCTTTTCATGGATTGCAAGTATTTCTTATAATCTACAAATTATTACGTACTTACCAACGTCTAAGACTTTACTTATTCTACTAGGGGAAAATAGTACCTATCAGGAGTAATTAATTAAATAAAAGCAAATACCAAGAAATTCGGGTTCAAAACAAATCTGTATTGCTCAAAAGGTTTACAAAATGTGACGATTCATCAGCTCGTACACTAAGCAAACAGTTTTACACTAAATGGCCCTCAACGGATTACAATTACAATACTATTGGTTATAACTTCAAAACAAACAAGGGACGGTTTCTGCCACGAAAAGGGAGGGGGGTCAAAGACACAACTTGGAGACTGACTGACATTTCAATAAATTAAGTTACTCTGTATGACATCAAGTGATTCTGTGTGACTCTCTGACTTTGTGTGACTCTCAGCTAGGACCTACTTTTCTACTAACAACACAAATAGACAACTTAACTGGTCACATTTTGTGCTGAAGTCCCTCGGGTTTCCTCCGATCCTCGGCCTCGACCAAGCGGTGAAGACTCCTCTATCCTCTGCTGAAAATGTTTCTCGACAACTGCTTTTATAAACTCCGGCTTGAAAACATTTCCTGGACTTTCAAATGACTGCGCACGTGGTCAAACAAACAGTTATCGTTCAACGAAAACTGATGGGAGTGTTGATGTTATTATCGCAGAACATCTACGCAGCGCTGAAGTACCAACATACACAATTCCAGGACTGCAAACCTGGATGACATCATGCCTACCAACTTAAACAGGTTGTTTTCTCGGGCTTATATGGAGAAGCAATCAGGGGAAGGGGAGGGGGAAACAAGCTACGCTAGCTTTTCTTGGTCCGGCTGTGCGGTAAACCTACGTCATCCCAGCTGATGACCAGTGACTTAATCAAGGCTCTTAGCATTAACTAGCCTGCACGTGGCCCATGAGTACCGTAAACATAACTCATCAGCTGTTGTTTCGCTGGGCGCTCAGTGACGTAACTAAATGCAGGTGGACAAAGTGCTCGGTACGCGCACAAACACTGCGACAAGAAAAGACACTACTTCACTAGAAGGCTACGAAGATAATAACACCACGTGTGTTGTGTACAGAATTACGATTAAATATTACATCACCCAGCTCTACTCGGGATAGCAGCGGCCTACGTGAGCTGTATCACGGCCGTACCGTGAAACAATCGGCTATCTCAGGCATAAGTTGATGTATTAGAGGGAGGAGGGGGAATTAGACAAAAACTGTAAAATACAGCTAAAGACACACAGTGAAGTGAGGAATTATTTAAAGCAGGGATCTGAACAAAAAAATGAAGGTCCTAACAAAAAACTAAAATCAGAAAAATCACTTCGTGACATTTGCCCCTCCTTAAGTAATTTGTGTCCCACAAATTCAAAAACACCCAAGGAATCAATCAATAAAATAAAAACTATTCTTACTGGGATCACAGATTACCAAGGACCTAAATGAAATTACTAACTTAAATCAATATCCTGGCAGAAACCGTCAGTTTACAATGATTTTTACTTTTTCTATAAAACAAATTGGGCCTCATTTTTATCTTCTTCAATGTCCTTTTCTTTTTACTTAAAAACAGAAAATTGTCTCCATTACAATGATTCACATTAACTCAATCTTCTTAGAAGTGTGTGTGTGTCGAAAGAAGTGGCAAATACAATAATTGGAACAATCTTATCTTGTGGATTCTGAAGTGGCTCGAAGCTGTTGCCCTGCAGCGTGCTGAAGTTGTGGAGGAAGGATTCATACCAGGAATGACGTCTTACAAACTGCACCTCATCGAACCTCCAAACAGCCAGCACCGCTCCAGCCAGCAAGAAGTCGAGTCACAGCAGGATCCCAACTTTTGGATCACCAAAGTACCTACGGCATAACTTACAGGCATCAGTAACACATAAAACAACTTTACACAGGACTCAACCATTAAAGCTCTCTTTCAAATAAATCTCATGATGATTGTTGATGGAAAAGACACTGTACCAGACCAATACACAAAACCTTTAAACAATTATCAGTTAACCTAAAATAAATTAAACCCACCCAACAGTACCTAAAGCTCTTACTCAAGTCTTTGAACATAAGGAATAAATCTAAGGTAAACTTAGGGACTAGACAATAAGGATGGGGAAGGATGCTCTGTCTACACGAAGACTTTTGTGGCGTCCCACACCTCGTTGACGACAGTCCATCATCACTTCAGCATCACAGTCCATTACACACATTGGGGTCGACAGTGTAGCTCTCGCCAACTACAAATTATGGTGCGCAAAGCCATGGAAGCAGACTCGACCGGCCAGATGACAAAACAGGGGGCAGAACAAGGAAGACCCCTGTATGGTGGCCAGGAATCCAGCTTCGCCATCTTCTAACTTCCCCAGGGACAGGGTGCCATCCTGGAAGGGCAGACTCGACTGGCTGCAGGTGTAGGTACCAGTAGCGGTGTTGGAGTGGTAGGCCTACAAAGTTACCAGCCAGGAATCCAGCCACAAGATCTTCTTCACCCCAATTTCCAGGGCCAACCCAAGTCCCAGGGTCAGTTACAGCCAGGGTGGAAACCTCTTCCAGGTAATGAGTCCATGAGCTCACACCACACCCTGGAAGTCCAAACTACTATTGGCACAACATACCAACAGTAATCCCTCGTGTTTCAGCCTAAACACTGTTCGTGAAGCACTAAACTGTTCAAAACGAACCGAAGAGTCTTTTCCCTCTCTTCCACCAATTTTTTCACTTACTGTAGAGAGTCTCTCACACACGTCGACAACCGAAACATCTTATTCTGCACAATAAGGAAAGGGAAAGAAAGGATTCAAGCTCCTAGCCTCCCACCCATACAACTAACTGTAATTTATGTAAAGAAAACAAGAAAAACTCTCCCACAAATTAAATAAACATAGACCTAAAAAATTTTTTAAATTAATGCTACTCAAGTCCTAACATAATCATTTTTACAAAAATTGGTACAGGCTTTCCATCATCAACCACAGTTTTAGCTTTTCATTATTTAGGTAATTTTTTTCAAATTCATTAAAAAATGCATCTAATTAATTTGGTCTCCTGGGAAGGAACTGAACCTATAGACTACCACTGAGCCTTAACTGACAACATCATCTGAGCTGTCCTTTACAGCTTCTCACAATAAATAGCCTCCTCATGAGGACAAACAACAAAGGTGCACACTCTGTAAACACATCTCTGTAAACATATAACAGCCACACATGCTGTACACTATACGTATTTAACTATAAGTCCTTCCAGGAGCTGAAATGTCATTACTACTCAATTTAATTTATAATTTATTCTTATTAAATTTTTACTTTTCCTTATGCCTCCATTTAAAATAACATGAAAATAGTAATTAATAACTGACAGGAAACTGAACTTTTAAGTTACTGAGTTAAGGAAGACAGCACATACAAAGTTAGATTTTCATATGTGAAACAAAAACAGAATGTAACAACTTTTAAAATTTTTTTAGAAAAATTACAAAACTTATGTACTGTCTGGTTAAATACTTTTTTTTAATTTTTTTTTTTTGTTTATGAGAAATAATAGTAGTTGAATTTGCAACATTCATTAATTACAAAATACTCAAAACGTGATTTTCAAAACAAAATTCTCTTGGAAATAAAAATTTCAGGTCCAAAATTAAAAACCTAAATATCAGAAGACTAGCTGCAGAACTATATATGTAACATGGGTTCAGGGAAGAACTGACATCCCAAACTACTGGTTCCCAGGTAAAACTGCAAACTCCTCCTTAGGGCTAATAAAACAAAAATTAAAAAACAGACACACACAACACACTGCTAAATAACAAAAATTTAAAAAGTTTACTAGTTATTCTCAATGTTACGTTATCTTTATTTTCAACTAGTAGGCCTACTGTTAAATGAAATAAAACTTCTTACTTTTCATTTTCTTTCGGGTGTGAGTTACAAAATCATTCCTAACCTTACCTCTTTAAAAACTCTGTAAAACTTAGTCAAGGGAGAGAAAACCTAAGTCGTGCAACACTTATGGTAACTGCCTTAAAGGTCAGATAACCCACAAAACTCTAATTCACTCCTTTGGGTAAATACCTTCTCACTATCCTAAGTGAGGGACACACTAAAAATGACTGCCCTTACCTTACCTAGGGTCAGCCCAAATAAAACTTCTCCAGCTCCAAGAGTATCTACTTGTACTCGTACTTACTGGCGACACTTCGCCTTCCCACCCACGTTGTCTCTAATAACAGCCCTAATGACTGAGGGACAAGAGCTCTAACTAAATGCCACGCCTCAAACATTTATCAAACTGACACGACATAAACTACTACTATTCTCCCTGACAACGTACTTTTATTTTCCATAACTCACCCCATTTCACTTAATCTCTTTCAAAATAAAATTTCCTTACTTGTTCCTATGACCTCTTGACTTCCTAACATAACTGAAATTTCCCTGTGGTACTCCGCAATTATCAATTAAACTCATCATGTTACTTCACTTCTACAGTTCAAACAAATGACATAAAAAAAACACTATGTGTGTAGGCCTACGTAATTTTTATTTTTAACATTCTTAAAACATTTACTTTCACCTTATTTTTCCTGTTGGCCGCAAACAGCGAATCTTTCGGACCACAACGACGGACTGCAAAACTAGGTCACGTCTCTGAAAATCATAATCTGCTTGTCTACTGGCGATGTCCCACGAATGATTCACGTCATCACCAACACAGCACAGGAAACTGTTAACACTTTAAAAAAACCAATGTGAGTCTCTATTCCTTATAAAATAAATCAACAACCTGTACGGCCTAAACTTTTCAAAACAAATCTAAACAAAACATTTACTCTTTACAGAGCAGCCAACTGTTGCTTCTCGCACAAAACAAAAATCCTGTGGCTTCTTGCCTTAGTTTAAACAATTAACTAATTTAAATCTTACAATGTTTTGAACCCTTTAATAAAACAAACTTACTCCTTAAAATGCTGCGCATACAACTCACGTTTATGACAAAAACTACAAAATAACTTTGGACCAAACACTCGTCAAATACGTTAAAAATACACGACTGAGGACCTCAACGCCATCTATCATACGCCACGCGAACGTAACTATAAGTGCTGCCACCTGTTGACTGCGCTTACACTAAAGGCTACGCGTGCGATAACCATACTGCTCATTTACAAAACATAAATTCAAACTAAAATCTTTATGTTACATGTGTTACCGTCAACTGAATATTTCTTATAATTTGAATAGTTATAGCAAACAACAATTACTCTGACGCATTTACTTTTAATCAAGGTAATTTATTTATTTTCGACTACTTATTTACTTTTAATTAAAATAACTCAAATCTTACACAAAACAACTTGAAGACTTATGTTACGGTCCTTTGTAATTAACTTAATGCATCCTACGGTAACCAAAACGTATTTTAGAAACTTTTACTTGTGAAATTAATTTGCTACTGACTGAAAACGTACGACACTCCGTACCAAGAAACTATACTGTAACTTACTACAGTGCCGAAACTATGGCACACCCAAAAATTCCTACTTGGCCCATTTCAGTTTCTTTACATTTATTTTTACACTACTACTTAAAACTAATAGAAGAAACTTAACTGCTAAATTCTACGTGTCCGTGCCTAATGCATGCTGAGAGCCACAATCAAAACTAACTAATACTTACGTTACTATTTATATACGCTATATAAGTTTCTCATTTATGCCACTATTTTGTACCACCTATGGTACACAAACTCAACAATCACAATCCACTTAAATAAAATTCTCAATAAACTTATCACTAGTGGCTACCGCGTCACAACACTTTTCCTGGGCATAACAACAATACAAATTTCAATTACTAACACCTCCAAGTTTTCTATTTACTTACATTTCAGTGACCTTCATGTCAGTTCAGTTACAGTTACCTCTTTACGTAATACCGGTATAAAACCTTTTACACCCGGCAAATAAACGGGCCTTAGAATTCAACTATTTTCCAACCAAATAAATAACATTAAACGGAACAAGAAATAGCATGCAAGTCCAATGTACCCAAAGCTAATTAAGTTCAATTTTACTGGTAAAATTGGGTTTGTCCTCTGGACAAAACGTTTAATTAGCCGGCGCCAAACACCAACTGTAACGAATTGCGGGGTATCTTGTTCTACGTAAGGGTAAACTATAACCAAAGCAAAAGCAATAACCTAAATTCTAACATTAACCTGGGGGGGGGGGAGCCATCCACCACCAATCTGTTATAGGTCAGATCGGATGCCTCAAAATACTTAAAACTAAATTTTAAAGACAGGTAGAGCAAAACAATAACATAGGGGTAGCGAGAGGTAAACATGTTTAAAATAGGGGAATGGGATCTTTTCATGGATTGCAAGTATTTCTTATAATCTACAAATAATTACGTACTTACCAACGTCTAAGACTTTACTTATTCTACTAGGGGAAAATAGTACCTATCAGGAGTAATTAATTAAATAAAAGCAAATACCGAGAAATTCGGGTTCAAAACAAATCTGTATTACTCAAAAGGTTTACAAAATGTGACGATTCATCAGCTCGTACACTGAGCAAACAGTTTTACACTAAATGGCCCTCAACGGATTACAATTACAATACTATTTGTTATAACTTCAAAACAAACAAGGGACGGTTTCTGCCACGAAATGAAACACAAAAATTTAGCTTTAAAATTCACACATATTTGGGATTTGACTAGAAACTGCCCATAAAACACTAGAATACTTTACTTGGGAACATAATCTATGAATAGGAAAAAAAAGGGGGAGGGGTGCTAAAGACACAACTTGGAGACTGACTGACATTTCAATAAATTAAGTTACTCTGTATGACATCAAGTGATTCTGTGTGACTCTCTGACTTTGTGTGACTCTCAGCTAGGACCTACTTTTCTACTAACAACACAAATAGACAACTTAACTGGTCACATTTTGTGCTGAAGTCCCTCGGGGTTCCTCCGACCCTCGGCCTCGACCAAGCAGTGAAGACAAAGACGCAAGACTAGACTCCAAATCCCGACATCATCTCCTCTCTGCCTCTTCTCTGCCCTCTCTCCTCTATCCTCTGCTGAAAATGTTTCTCGACAACTACTTTTATAAACTCCGGCTTGAAAACATTTCCTGGATGTTCAAATGACTGCACACGTGGTCAAACAAACAGTTATCGTTCAACGAAAACTGATGGGAGTGTTGATGTTATTATCGCAGAACATCTGCGCAGCGCTGAAGTACCAACATACACAATTCCAGGACTGCAAACCTGGATGACATCATTCCTGCCAACTTAAACAGGTTTTTTCTCGGGCTTATACAGAGAAGCAATCATGGGAAGGGGAGGGGGAAACAAGCTACGCTAGCTTTCTTAGTCAGGCTGTGCGGTAAAGCTACGTCATCCCAGCTGATGACCAGTGATTTAATCAAGGCTCTTAGCATTAACTAGCCTGCACGTGGCCCATGAGTACCGTAAACATAACTCATCAGCTGTTGTTTCGCTGGGCGCTCAGTGACGTAACTAAATGCAGGTGGACAAAGTGCTCGGCACGCGCACAAACACTGCGACAAGAAAAGACACTATTTCACTAGAAGGCTACGAAGATAATAACACCACGTGTGTTGTGTACAGAATTACGATTAAATATTACATCACCCAGCTCTACTCGGGATAGCAGCGGCCTACGTGAGCTGTATCACAGCCGTACCATGAAACAATCGCCTATCTCAGGTATAAGTTGATGTATTAGAGGGAGGAGGGGGAATTAGACAAAAACTGTAAAATACAACTAAAGACACACAGCCGTTATTATTAAAAATCTAGAATTCAATAAACTCTGAGGTGAGGAATTATTTAAAGCAGGGATCTGAACAAAATAATGAAGGTCTTAACAAAAAACTAAAATCAGAAAAATCACTTCATGACAATATAAATCCTTGGCACCATGTCTAAATCAAGCCCACTAATTACCAAACAAGTAGTGTTAGAAATTAAAGAATTAGGTGAGACCAAGGAGGTTGCTGTCTTGATAGTGAAAAGGTTGGCAAAAGAATTAATCTTGGGAGCAGACTTTATGACTAAATACAGCGTAGTTCTGAATTTCGGAGGCTAGTTATTCACAATGGCGCAAATTTTGCATGCTTTACGACTGAATTGCTGGGAATTTTCGGATAATTTTGTGAGTATGATGTAAAAAGAAATATTTATTTTCAGTATACAAGTGCATAATGAAACAGAGTGGATAGCTTCTCATGACAATATATTGAAAACTGTAATGGATATCTAAACTGTTACAGCTATGCAACGGAGTGCATTATTTGAGCTCTTGTCGAAATACCGAGAACAATTTTCAGATAAACCGGAAATGAATAACTTGTACACTGCCAACATAAGACTCAAAGGTGAGCCTTTCCATCGTAAGGCTTATCCCGTACCAAAGAAATACATGTCCAAATCTGAATTATTATTACTGCAGATGTTGGATTGGGACATTGTAAGAAGGGAACCAGGTCCATACAGTAACCCTGTAGTTTGTGCATGCAAAGAGTATGGGTCTGTTAGAATCTGCCTTGATACTAGGCTTCTAAACAAATATAGTAACGGATAGATAATCTCCAGTCTGTATAAATTATATTCTCCAATTGTGTACAGTAGTGAAATTTATAAGCACACTCAATCTTACTGTGAGGTACTGGCTAGTAAAACTGTCAGATTCTAGCAGGAAATATACAGCTTTCTTGTTCAACAACTGCCAGTACTGTTTTCAAGTAATACCATTCGGAATTGGTAATGCAGTCACTGAGTTCACTAGATGCATAGATACAACACTAGGTAACGAATGCAAGGGATTTGCAAGAGCCTATGTGGATAACATTTTGATCACATCACCTACGTTCGAAGAGCACTTGCAGCACCTAGACATTGTGATAACAAAATTAACGGAAGCCAGCATGACAATTAAGATGAATAAGTCGAAATTTTACTGTAAAGAAGTTCCATTTCTAGGTCACATTTTAACTCCAGATGGTGTAAAGACAGTGACCAACAAACTACAAACAATTCCCGAATTTCCTAGGCCAAATAGCATTAGTCAGTTAAGAGCATTTTTGGGAGTTGTGGGGTTCTTCTGTAACTAGTTCCAACAATTTGGCAGAATTGTCATACCCTTTGTTTAATTTATTAAAAAAGAATGTTGGGGACCTGAAGAAGAGAAGGCTGCAGAGATCCATTTCCAGGTTAATAGAATCGTGTAATTTGTGCGAGGAAGCCAATCACGCCAAAAAGAATTTGCAGTGTGCATTGCAGGAAAACACGCCCACACGCCGCCAGTATTAGAGGGGGAAGAGCGCACCTGGCACACGTGCGGTCCACGCGACCAAGACATCCGGCGCCGCCAGCGAGCAGCTGCAACCTTAAAAACATTCTTCCTTCATCCCTCCTACCTTCTTTCTTCCCTACACACCGGTGCAACCTCACCACAACAGTCCTTCAACCATGCCACATAACCGACAATCCTTTATACTTGACATTTGTCAATCTGTTTGGGCCTTTACCACAGTCTAAGGCCTGGGTAAAATATGTTTTTATGTGCTGGACTCTTTAAATGTACAAAGCTATATCCGATAGTACATGTGGAGGCGTCAATGTTAGTTGTGAAAATGAAAATATTAATGAAAGAAGTAGGAAAACCTGTTTGCGTAATATCCGACCAAGGTACATAGTTCAAGAGACAAGTTTGGCAGGAAGCGATGAAAGCACTCAATATCAAGTCAACAACGATTTCTGTCAAGCAATCCCAGTCCAATATGATGGAAAACTACATGAAATCACTTGGTACAAAGCTAAGAATAAATTTCCATACTCACCAATAAAAATTGGAATGAGGAACTACAATATTAGAAATTGTAATGAACCATACAGGTCATACCTCGACAAATTTTTCTCTATGTGAGGTGTTAAGCAGTAAGTGATCCAAGGCCTTTGATAATGTAACATTACCCATGTTTGACAGCAACAAGACAAAAAAGACAACCTTAAAGAAGAAATCAGATCAGTAAACTACTGAGATGTCGACTAATTACTTCAGCTGAGAGACGTACCAAATACATTAAGAATTCTAAAATCTGTAGTTTCAAGGTTCCACACCTGGTGCATTTGAAAATGTATCCGATTTCTCAATTTTGGGAGAATATTACCAAAAAGTTATTTTTGCTCTGTTCTGCACGTTACAATGTCAGAAAGATCATTCACTCCAAATGTTATGAGTTAGAATCACTAGATACAACGGTGGTAAAAGGCAGACATAATCTGACTCAACTGCATCGTTATGTTCAGACAGACGAGGATGTGCTGTGAAAATGTTGTACTAGGTAGGAAATTGCTAAGAATAAGGTGTAATATTTTGAAATGATATTTGTATGAAGGAGGCGGAGTTAGATATTTGTGATGGAATGTATTTTGTTTTGATGTACGAGTGATTTAGTTTTCACTGAGCCAGAGTTTCCAGGAATCAATATTTACCTCACTGTAGTTTCGAGATGATTTTTTTGTCACTTCCACCATTGTATTTTGTCGCATATCATGTTTTGCGTGTATGTAAAAATTTGAGTCACTATTGAAATAAGTGAAATAAAAACTTCCCAGATATTAGCTTAGCATAGTTACATAGCAGCTGACAGCAAGGGAAATGAACGTCAAACAAACAAATTGGCAAAAATTTTCTGCTAGTGGTATTGAAGGTTTCATAAAGGAGATGAACGAATGATGGTATAGACATTGGTACAATAAATGGGTCATGAGCCTTTTCTTCAAGCATAAAGATTTTTTTCAACACAAAATCAAACATCACATGTATCATATTTAATAATGACTTTATTGGTAGTTGTTTGTTATTAATATTTGTGTTTTTCACTTTTCTTGGCATATGTTGGTCAAGTCTGATGTTCTAGTCAATGTTAGATAGTTCTCACAAGTAATTTTTTTTTATAGGATTAGTAATAATTTTTGTTACAAGGAAGAACACAATCTTGTCTGTATGCTAGAGAATTTATTGCCTTGTAAAAATCACGTGTAACACTTAGCTTTCATTTTCCACATTCTCCACGTTAGATAGGAATGTTCAGTGTGGTGGCAATTAACACTATGAGCATCAATTTGAAAACTGGACGTACATACAGCGTGTGTTATATACAGTGAGTGCTGTTTACCACTGCAAATGATTGAATAACTGAGAATTATATAGTGAACTGTTGCAAACAATAACTTATAACAAATTTTAATCACAAAGAAAACAGTACAATATAGTAGGAGAATGAACTCTTTCAAAATACATAAATTTTTATGTTAACCAATGTACTATGTGTGGTGACAGTGACCACGAATATTGACATACAGAGGCAGTGCAACACAAAATGTGGCGAAATGGCCGTCGTGACTTGTGTAAACAAAACACATGAGACTATTTTAATTTGAAATGTTTTTTCCAGTTGACCGTTTCCGTGTATAATTGCTCAAGAACACGCATCAAATCTTGTGAACTGAAGGAAACTCTCGTTTAATTCTTATTTTTCCAGCAAATATGGAATCACACGTCGTAGTTGCGTAGTGTATGGTTTTTGCCAAGCTTATGTGTACATATAATTTTGTTATTGTGGCGGCATATTTTATTGCCGGTACTTGTATCGACGTCGCATATTTAATAGTCGTAAAACATAAGGAATATATTGCAAGTTTCATGTCTGGGAAATAAAACTTTGAGGTTTTTACAATTACGTTTTTATATACAGCAATTGCCAAACCGTGCGGATGTTAAAAACTGTTCAAAAATTTAAAGTATGTGTTACTAATATTGTGTAAGAGATTAAATACTCTCACGCATATGCACATTCAACAATGTACAATTTATTTCTCAAATCCACAGTATTTGCAGTGTCGGAGAGTTGTGGTTAGATGTGCCAAGTGTGATTTAATTCCCTAATTTGCACTCTGTAAGAATTTTTCGTGCATTTATGGAACTGTGAAAGAGAATCTAAAAGCTGTGTTACCAGAAATCGTGATGTTGAGGCCTATATATTAGTGTATTAAAATCGGTAAACTTTGTAAACTTGCAGAAACCAAAACTTCCTATACCAGGTTTGTTTAGATTTGTATGAATATTAAAATTAAAACAGTTTTTATGATGGTACAACAAAGTAAGCCTAGTTCAGTAATATCCCTGTTTTTGTTTTCTTTATAACAGCCCTAGGGAGGCTATGTAATTTTAGCCATGAACACAACATATGAATAGTAGTCAAAATTGTAGCTAATTTTATTAATTACTCAGCATGTTGGAAATTTATTTTGCATACATTTTGAAATGTTCACAGTGTAGTATTTTATTTAAAAAATAGCTAAAGTATATAAGTTTGATGGACTTTTACATATACATAACACGTGAAATGCCGCAACTCGTTTACGCACAAATTTTACTCATTTTGAAAATTGTACTATTTCTGAATCCTTGAGGTTGGCAGCTATGCCTGAGCAATTAACATATATTGAAATGTAAATTAATGTTTTGTTTTAGTTCCTTTTGAAAGATTCATGTTTAACTTTGTACACCAGTTCATAACATATATTAATACCGTAGACCCACGATTTTACGAACCCTGGAAATAGCTAAGGTAGCGATTCTGCAAATACAGTCTCATGAACAAAAAAAAAAATCTATGACAAAAAATCTATGGCAAAAACTCTATGGTAAAAAATCTGCAAGGAATTACATTGACAATGATTTTAAAATGTATTATCTAATTTATGGCATTAAAATATGATTTCTAGGGTTGCTGTTATTTCTTGGGAAGTCACAATATTAAAAATATAAATAAAAATAGTGAAAATCTGTTAAAAATGCGGCAGTGACAGTTAAAAAACCGCGCGGTGGTGGCGCCGCCTGTGTCTAGCCGGCCGGCCTACTGTCTCCGTCAGCTACGATGTATTAGGATCTATATCGAGGCTGTACTATAAACGCATAGTTCCAGCACATGTGCATATGCTCATTTAACTGTAGTACAGCCTCCTAGGCTGTTTCTTAACGTCTTATATATCTCTTGCCTCACGCCGAATGTGTTTATGTTCTTACACAAACCCTATAAATAATAGCGTGAAATAATTTTTTCTTTTCTTTCTTACCACACATATATAAAACAATTAGATTGGTGCATAATTTGCTTAAACAATGCAGTACTGCGTGCCGTAAAATGTGCATTTCACAAGTGAGCATGATAATAGTGCTACCTATCAGTTACATGTAGAAACATTTGTCTCCACCATCTATATGTCGAACTTGGAAAATAAATAGACGTTCATGTATTGCGTAATTCTGGAACTCCTAATTAATTTTTACATAATATATTGGCTGTGAAAGTGATTATTTGCTACCACTTACATATGTAATTCTCAACAATTTTAGGTAAGAACGTCACAAAATGGCATTTTTGGAACATTGAACATCAGTATATGCTATGGTGCCCCTATCTGTCCTCTATCTTGTGGATTTTCATACAGTGCACTGTCTGTCCACCCTGCATGCTACTTATATCTACGTTCGCATACAATTCGTTAACTTAGTATGAAATGTCGAAGGATTGTTTTGATGTTAAGAAATATAAAACTACCTAGTGAATAAAAACATCTACTTTTTCCTTCTTGCTTTGATGAATAATTTACAAGGGCATTGTGCTAGTAATGAATGCCTACTTTTTCCATTAAACGCTTCGCAAGTCGGGCTATTTGCTTGCAAGACAGCACTTGGCAGCTCTGTTTTCTCATATTTTTGGAGACAAGGGTCGGTCATAGGTACTGTTTAGCTGTGTTATTTTGATCATACATTGTCTGCCTATTGATATAAATTTATGTTTCAACTATCGTTTGCTTTAGTTTTCTGTTAAATGCTACGTAAGTCAAGCTATTTGCTTGAGAGGAGACACTTGGTATCTCGGTTTTCTCATTTTTTGGGGACAAGGGTTGGTCATGTCTACCAACGTCTGGCTACTGATAACAGTTTATGTTCATATTATTACATTAATTAATTTCCCACAAAACGCTACGGAAGTCGGGCCCGACTAGAGGCACTTTGCAGAAAAAATGCAATTTTAAAGTTTTATGTTACGGTTGTGAGGGCAAAATGCGATGAGAGGAACTGTGGGTATTCGTAATATTGGGGATCTAGTGTAATTTATTTAGGGCAACAGAGCAGTAAGCTTAGGATAACTATATTTAAATATGATGCCAAATAATCTAGTAATGTTGGTTAAACTACCAGTTCGGAAATGAGTTTTCACAAACTCATAGCAGTAATCAGATTCTGTTTAAGATTGCTTTGGAAAACAAACGAAAAACAGAACTGTGAAATAAAATACAAGAAAAAAAGAACATTCTATGGTTCGGAGAAGGTAGGACCTACGACTATGTAAGTCACGGAGTAGATCTTCGAGAAATTTGCCAATAAACATTTAGGTGTATTTAAACTATAAAATTACAACTACCTGATACGATTTGAACTTCATAACTTCATCAAGTCTGGCCTAGTGAAGGAAGGAGAGATGTCTTTGGGCTCGTGTAGAAGTTACTTTCTTCCTAGCAGTTTTTCTGGAATTGCAGATGGTGAGATGTTATCGCTGAGAGGGTCCACAGTTGATTCTACGGTTGCTGTACTAGTCCAGGTTCATTGTACGACTGGACGAGAGCAAAGGTGATTCCCGACTTCAGCTAAGCTGAGTTCAAGGTCCAGCAGCTTTAGATCCGAAGAAAGTTGCACAATTGGTAAAGTATTACAATACCATGTGTAGTATGCAGTGTCTAGAGAAAATCAGATAGCTTTATAATCAAGATACAAGAAGTTCAAACAAAATTGTACTTGAACAAAAGTTTTATTAATTCCTTTGATAATTCATAAGTATGTTTTTTATTTTTACTACCTACATCAAGGCCTCGGAGATTAAGGATTTTTTTTGTTTTGATTTAAGCTAGCCAGTGATAATTGGAAAAAGGATTACATTTTCAAGACTTATCTAGATTAATTTACATTTTTATATGCAGTTCCTATTATAACTAAGCTTTTTGTTAAGTACGTCTCATGTTTCCGGGCTGTTAAATTTTTCTGGTATTGTGTGCCCGCATTGCACTTTCTGGTAGACAGATAGATAGTTGCTGAATAATTTTTGCATTGCTTCAAGTATAGGTGAAATGAATGTGTGTTGTGTTATCTCAATACATTATTTCTCATATTATTGTGAATTATCAGTATTAAATTTTCTTTTCAAAAACCAGAGTAATTAAACTATCTTCTCCTTAATAAATCAGTTGTTAGTATCACACTAAAGTAATTTTATTTTAAGGATTTCTCATTGTGTTCCACCTTAATTATTACTTCTGTCCTTTCCATTGATACATGACTAAATTCTGTTTAGTTATTTGTCTATGGAAATGTTATACCACAATAATTTAACTTGTAATTTAGCAACGGCATGGTGGCAATCTGTAACCTGTTCCTCGACCACCTACCAAATCCCTCCTATATTTACAACTCACTTACTTTTACCAACTCCTCCAAAAGCAAATTCCACTCCCTCTCCAACCATCCTAAACATAGACTTCTTACCGTGCTCTGTTCTGCCCATGATGTGAATTTTCTCACTATTATTACTTTTTCGCATATAGGCTACTTTTATTTTTTTAACAGGCAGCCTAACTTACCTCAGTCTCTCTCTCTCTATTCACTACTTTGTACTTCTGACTAGCCTTTCCATACTTCCTTTCCTTCAATGAGTTTCACCCCAGTCCCTTCAGCATCACAGATAGTCGAAAGTTCCTTTTGCCATCACTCACCTTGCTACCCATCATTGCACCTTCTCCAGATCCCGCATCTCCACTTACACATACAAGTCGCATCCTAAGTCACTTTGCATTATTTTGCCTAGGTACTTGTATTCTGAAGATTCTGCTATCTCCCACCCTTATTATCTCTATATGTCCGTACTCTTAAGGGGGGAGTACACACAAAAATTTTATTATTTTAATATTTTTTGTATTTGTACGAGATATTGTTTGTTTTGTAGACGTATATTGTGACTATTATTTACAGTAATGAAAATTTTCTAGCTTTCATAGTTTTTGTATAATGGCAAGTAAAACCAAAATTTCCATAAATTGGTTTTATACAAGTAACTAAAACCAATTGACTTAACAGAAACGAAATAATGCCCACTGAAGAACAGTGTCGCAGGCTACAACTGGATATGTATAAAATATTGCATTGCAATTTTTTGTATTTTTTAAAAAAAAATCACAATATTGACTTTTTTCATTTAAATTTCAGCAATTTTTTTTAAAAATAATGAAAATACTAAATGCAGTTTTTTATTTATGTCCAGACATAGCCCACGATATTATTCTTCAGTGGAAATTTTTTCATTTGTGTTTGTCCCTTAGTTTTCATTTCTTGTATAAAACCATTTTATGAAAAGTAGTTTTGTCTTTGACATGCCATTATAAGCTGTAAAATGTTTATTGCTGTAAAAAAGTGTCACAATATATGGCTATAAAACAAACAGTCTCATACAAATATAAAAATTATTAAAACTAAAATTTGGCAGGAAGAACCCACTGCCCCTTCCCCTCCTTAACCTTGACTCTCGTAAACCTAACAATCTTTGATTTTCTCAAGTTAGATTTAAATTTGTTCTCTTCAGTCATGAATTGTATCCTATAGCCAGTTCACTTTAAAATTAGCACTTCCCAACACATACAATAATAAAAAATTATTTATTAATTGGGGCTACAGAGGCAAGGTTTTCAGAGTGGTGAAATGTTTATACTAGTTTTTTAGTTTCATGGAATTTTTTGTATTTAAAATAGTAAGGATGGAGGCATAATAGCACACAGAAAATTGTAAGCTGTGCTCAGTTTATAGTGAAAGCCTATATCGGAGTCATCTTACAACTTGTTCCGCCCTCTTACCTTTGCATATAAAAAACCCTCATTGGCAAACAATCTTACTATCCAACTCGGACTATGACATCACGTACGTACAGCCAATAGATGTCAATCAGCAGTTATCTCAACGCCATTGCCACTTTGTGCACTCACATGAGTTATAATGTCAGCAAATTTAAGGTAAACCAAAATATGAATGGTTAAGCATTTACAGTACGTCATTGATCATAGAATAATATTTGAACAGACTTCGGCAGATCTTGTGTCAAAGGAAAGAATTGTGAAAGTAGGCCTAGGAATGAGAGAGTAAGGTTCATGCATGGCCTTTCGTGTGACACTACAAGTTTGTACAATTTTGACAAACAATTAAGTCCGGCTATTTCCAAACGATAAATAATAAGTAGCAAGGTTAAAGAGAGATGAGCAGGAGTTACTTGAAGGTGGGATGAACAAGAGATACAGGACTAGATAGAATATAAATACGTAGGCATGGCGTTGCAGCGTGACTTCAGGTGGAGAATGCTGGTAGAGAGAGTGGTTACAAAGGCCATCAGTGGTGAAAGAAGTGGTATGGAGACTGTTGAGGGAATGGAGGAGAGTGGAAAAACTGCTTAGGTTGTACATTGTGGTAAATGGTGAGGGAGCGTGGGAAAGTTTAGGTTGCTGGCTAACTAAGTGAGAGTACAAGGAAGGAGGAAACAAAAAGTGAGGAGATTCAGAGGGTGTGAAGAATACTTGTTAGGTCGTTGAGATAGTGGAATGTTTTGCAGGAGGATTTGGTGACTAAAGGGGTTTGCAAGCTTCCAAAAGGGTTTCGAGAGAAGTTGAGAGGGACAAATGACTAAAATCGTGGTAGTTGAATTGTCAGTGCTACATTTAACTACTTTTTAAGATTAATAGGTTTTAGTTTTTTGTTTAGGAGCAGAGTAAGTCTGCGGTTTGTGGTGTACATGCAGTAGTGGCTGTGGTATTGTAACACAAACAGTAGATTTTAAAGGTAGGCAATGGTGATGAGTGCATTTTTTTACTGTACTAGCTGCAATAAACAGTTTTAAGAACAATAATTTTAAATTATAATTATTGCTGAAACCTTTGCTCGATGTATGTGTTTATATGTATCAGGTATTGGAAGTTGGCCTACAGAATAAACTTTAACATAGGATCTTTACTTAAATCAGTGTAAACTGGTTGTGTAGGTATTACTAGATAGAGTGAGCACTCTTTAAATAAACTTTTAAATAATTGGCAACCCATTTATGCTGTATAATTCCTCCATAGCAAAAGTTCTCTTGCTCCTTGTACGACACATTGAATTAAGGATTGGCCTTAAGAAGGGCTTGAGCCTAAATGGAAAGTAATTTTGAAGCTTTTTGTTTGTGTGTGGTGGGTTTTATCTTTAAAATCAAGTGTCAGTGACAGTTTTATTTTTTCATTTTGATGGTCAAGCAACAAGCACAACTTTATAAGTTTTTTTTAACTATGATCTTACAAGTTGGAGGCCTATAGTATGAGAATAAACAAAATGAGCAGTCACTGTTTTAGTCAATACAAGTAATAATATTTGGCTGAAAACAGAAAGTAATCACTATTTTTTATAAATGCTCACATTATCCTGAACCACTTGTGTTTATTCACATTTGGTTATATACATTGATAACTTTTTTGTGGTAATTAGTTGCCATTTATGATTTTCATATGGATAAGTGTAGCGTAGGCCTCTGCTGTTCTGAAACATAAGAAGTAATTTTAAATTGCCAGGTCATCACGTCAGATTGGATACACTGCTGAATGAAATAAAAGATGATGAGCTAGATTTCACTAGTGGAAGAACACAACTGTATTATCTCCTGAAGAGCATTGGCTTTGACTGGAAAACTGTAGATGGATGACCTGCAGTGCTTGAAAAGGAACACATCACAATTCAAAGAGGATTTCTTTGAGGAAGTACATGGATGCGAGAGAAAATAATGAAAGTCATTATTTTCATTGATGAAACATGAACATGAATATTTGCGGAAGATTTGAAGTTGCAGATATATATGTATATGTGTGTGTGTATATATATATATATATATATATATATATATATATATATATATATATATATATATATATATATA